>JAIPRN010001368.1:0-47874 GCA_025469175.1 Geopemphigus sp. TES_GeoC_2020 | reverse complement strand
TAATAAAAACCACTCTTCAAATATCCCAAAAAAAAAAAACTGACGAAAGAATTTTCATTATTATATATTGACCGTTTTATGTATTAAAGTAGGTAAATATCGCGTTTATTTTTATAATTAAATTTATTAATCCGTGTAATTTTAAAATTGCTCATAATCGTTTTTACCTTCATCGAATACAATGATTTATCGCGTGCCTTTCAAATTTAATTAAAAAATACAATTGTAAGACACCTGATCAAGGGTGATCCATTCAAACTTACATCTAAGGTACTCGTGGCTAGCTACATTTTTATATTTCTTCTCAAACTATTATAATATTGTCCGAGAATTCTTCGTATATAAATATATTATATTCATTACTATTAAAAATTATGTATGATCGATAAAGAATATTTTGATATAGAATAAAATATTATTATATAAATTCGATATTAATAAAGTAAAAATTAATATTTTTGAAATAAATTCAACGAAATTCTAGTCGTGGGAAGATAAAATTCTTTATAACTTTATATACATATAGATATAGCGTATCGAGAAAAAACTAAGATATAAAAAAATATACATTTTACAAATCGAAAATAAAACGAAAAAAGAAATATTGACACATGAGGTAAACCATTGGAGACTGAATAAAACTATTTTCCTTGTCCAATTTAAAGGTCTATGGGACCAATGTAATTACAGAATAGACTTTCAATTCTTGTCCGATAAACAAAATCCATCCGTACCTATGAATTATTCATCACGACCGAAAGGCAATATTTACCTGCTACATCTCTCCTAAGCTTTTTACAATCAATGTAACCGAGGGTTTTTTTTCTATTCCTTACCAACATATTGAAAATCATAGACATTGACATGTAAGAGGTAATCGTAAACCTTAAAACTCTAACTGAATATATTTTATGTGCAGTTTACGACGGTTCTTTTTAAAACGAATTTTGTAATAACGAATACAATTGTACACATATGTTAACGGTCATTTTGAAGTGTGTAAAATGCACTACCGTATACAACAACAAAAAAAAATATCGTGAACATTTAATTTCGTTCGTATTCGTAATATACTCACAATACAATAAGCCTATCACAAATTATTTTCTTCAATATTATATAAAAAATAATACAAACTATTAGATCCGTGGTTAGATATAAAAAAATATTTATATATATAATTATCGATGAATTCCTATTATGAAAAAAATTAATAAATAAATATCCGAAACAAAAACTTTAATTCAGACATTTGGTTTAATGATTATAAATAATAATACATTTTTTAATTTTAAAAAAAAATAACCACAAGACATATATGAAGAAGTAGTATGTGTAAGTGTTCAACCATACGTAGTACAAATTCCAACGAGCCTTTAAATAAAATAGTTAATTTTTTGTTTTCTACGGCATTTAGGTATGTAGCGAGAAGGCCAAACAAACGCGCGATAACATAAAGTTTTAAGTCCCTCGTTTCGGCATATAATCGAAGATTATTCCACAACGACGGTAGATAACAACTAGATAAACGGAATAAGTTGAACAGAAAAACGAAAAACGAAAATTACGTACAATTTGAAACTGGTAGGAAACTCGTACACGACATATATCCGCGAGAAGAAAAACGGAACATTGTTTTTTGTGTTCGGGGAGTCATTAACAACTGTAAGACGTTTTCCACTCAAAAAGTTTCAACGCGTATAAACGTCCCGGTCGGACTTTTTTGTTTTTGCGCTCCATTTGATAAATGTAAGAGGCAACACGTTTGAATCCGTCCGTCGTGTTGTATTTGTCCTCTCGTACTATAATATCAGTCAATTATTGCCGTTTGGAAATATTATTTTGCAAAGGTATTAATCATATTATATACGAAACTCGAAGTTAACAAAAAAAAAAACCGTTGTCATGGAGATACCATGTTCGAAGCAATGAAAACGAAAAAGGAAAAAAAATATTATCCGAAATGTTCGAGTTATAATAAAAGTTTTGTTCGGCGTAAGCAGGAGTGTGTGTTTCTACTTTTTAAGATTTTCGCCGACATTTTTCAAATGGAAAGCCGAAAAGCATCGCTGAGAACTGACGAATTGGAAGCCTTTGACGAGGTATTTATTTCCGCCGTTCTAGTATGGTACGTTTATTCTTTATT
The DNA here is from genome assembly GCA_025469175.1 of Geopemphigus sp. TES_GeoC_2020. Lineage (NCBI taxonomy): Eukaryota > Metazoa > Arthropoda > Insecta > Hemiptera > Aphididae > Geopemphigus > Geopemphigus sp. TES_GeoC_2020. Next base: position 45,728 of record JAIPRN010001368.1, on the reverse strand, counting down.
TTTCGTATAGTTTCAATTATCTGATCAATTATTTGAACAATCGATATACCTAAAAACATACGTTGAAAAATAGCGAAATAGCTTACACAGCTCCGAAACATTTATTCTTTATAAAAACAATAGGCGAAACACGATTATAAATGGTAAAATTATTTAAATAAGATACACCGAAGCAAAATTCATTAAGTAGTTTACACGGTACACAGCTCTAACACATTTAAACATAAAAAAATTGAATACAAAGTTGAAAATAATAATTAGCGTCCGTATTGTGTAGTATGCAAATTGGCATACAACTATAACATTAACACGTGGGTACTATTTCTATCGTAATACTGAAAATAAATTAACCTTCGAACATACTAATTATCCTACATAACAAAAATTGATTCACTTAGCAAAAGGATCACTCAAAAAGTACTTTTAAAAGATATAGAAAAATTTACTTACACGTACAAAATACGATTACTTAAATTATTTTTCGATAATAATTCGTACGTAATAATAAACATAATAATAACCATACTGAAACACGACTGTTCAAATTATTATATATATATATATATATATTACACATAAATGAAACTACCTTAATACAAATTAGGAAATTTATTTCCCCAAAACCTTAATATTATACATAGTTATTTCAGATCATATATAATACGTTATTTAAAAGCATATATATATATATCACACATCCATATGTATACGAAAAAAACACGAAAATTTGATTTTTATTTTCACCTCGTGTCTACCATTCGTTACCACACATATCATGTTATTAGATATACCTGGCATCGTACGATCGTATTATAATCATAACTAAATTGATTTTTTTTCGTTTCATGATGATTGAATATTTTTGGGTCGTGACTCAAATAAAAATACAATATTATATATTACGTTTTTCAAACTGCAAACATCACGAGTATGTCGAATATCGTATGATTCCGATGAATATTGCATATACTTAGATATGAGTATATACGTTTGGTGGCACATAATAACGGCTGACTTTATTCGAATCGAATATGGAACGAACTAATTGAATAAATAATCGTCGATTTCATCTTTTAGCCGGAAGACGTACACAACGCGTCTTCGGTGCATCATCAAACTCGTCAGTTACGGGTATGGGAAGGCCATAATGTCCACGGTGACCCAAAGAACGCAGAAGCGTACGAAATCGAAAAACGCAACGTGATTATCACAGTAAACAATTTCATGACTAAATTATACATTGAAAGTCAACGTATCAAAAATAATGGTTTGAAATATAATTATATATATATATATATATATACGTTTAAGACAGTCGCTCTATACATAAAATGTACCGTTTGATCGAATTAAAATAATTAACGAACGTTATGTTTGGTTTTATTTTTGTTCAGACGGTAATATAACCGATGAAACGTACAATGAAATGGTAAATTATTTAGTAGACCAAGTAGTAGTGGCTCATGATTTGATAACTAGACTAAGGCAATTGCTGACAATGGAAAAAACTGACGCAGTAATGGACCGTTCGTTGAACAGAACGAGATTTTTCAAAACAAACGATGACCAAAGTAAATTCATAAATATATACGCTTTATGAACACACACACACAATACGATTAATGATTTGTTGGCGTATTTCAAGGGGCCCGAGACGAAGAAAAAGAAAATAATCGTCAGAAAACGTTGTTGGAGAAAAGACGACGAGTGAAATTGTTTAGCGAAACTATAGATTCAATCACCGAAAGATATAATTTTGTAATTGAAACGATAAATGCCCCCAGCGATTACAAATTTCTGGACGGTAAATATTGTAATATTAAAACGTTTAATTTTTCTTTTCTTGTTTCACGTTATTATAATTTATACATCGTTTCTACTTTCAGAGTCCAAAACGAATAAAATACCTTTGGAATTGAAAAAAAACATTACGGACAAGAAAGGGGATACGGAGGTAAGAGAATTGTTCGAGAAAAGTCTAGAAACTTTTAATCAAATTTATGAAAACCTTTACGGACTTTACAATTTTTACAACTCTAAAAACATGGCACTAGAGTTTTTAGCTTAAAACGAATGTAACTTTATATGAAAAGTCAAACATCCGTGATGTGTTTTGACTTCGAAATGTCTCGAAAATATTATTACATTGTCAACTACTTAATGTTTAAACCGGTTTTTATTTTAAGTGTTTGTTTTTCGAATTAACGAGAAAAATAAAAATAGAAAGGTGCGTGAAAACAGTAATATTCTTTAGAATGAAAATCAACACGAAAATGAATTCGTTTCATAATTGATATCGTTGGTAACAATATTGGTGTTAAAAAAACTCTTATTGGGTATAAATTATATCATATTTTTGGTTGTAAACTTTTCGGAAAATCAAAATAGATAATTGTCCTAACACGAAACCTTTGCGAAACTTCACTAATCTATTGACGTCAATATAATGTGTTATAAATTTAGTACACATACGTACTTTGTATATATTATAATATTCCTATATAAAGGCCTAGACCCAACTATTTAAAAAGTACGGAACATCGTGAATACGAAAATACGACGAATATATTATAGTATATATTTATAAACATATGAATGTACTCGACGTTTTCGTTTATATTTATACTCAAAAATACCGAGTACAAATGTTCCTGTGAACATTGACCTATAAGTCTACCGTTATTGTTAAAATGTATCGAAAAAAATTATATAATTATTCTTCGTGTATAAGAATATTAATCACCGCGCGTAAAGTTTTAATTTAAATCCATTCGAATTTAACTTTAATCCCAACAACAGATGCAACGCGACGTGATGTTTACTATACAGTCTTGAAAACTTTCTAATGGGTTAGAACAAATTATAACGTTTAAGACCAACGATCGTATTGTGTACCATTTAAAACATTAGTTAAAGCGCCAAACGGAATAACACGTCTTTTTTCTCGTATAAATTTGTAATAAATAAAACACGAAATGGCCGCTTTTGCTTTTGTATGCATAACGTGTATTTATAGGAAACCGATGTTTTGAAAAGTTCTATTCCGTTTTAACGGCATTGAACAATTGACCTGATATCATTGTAGTTGACGTTTATAAAAGCGAAAACACTCTGATACACAATTGATATCGCTTACATAAATATCGGGCTCGTCGATTTTCCGTTATTCTTATCTATGTAAGGCAGTAGTCATCTATTAATAAATAAAACGAAAACACTCGTAAATTCTAGTTGATTAATAATTCCTTGTATTATCGTTTAATGGCAGAAATATTTATGTTTTTATTTTTAAAACTGATTTCGCGTAAAATTTATAATCACTCTTGACAAATGAAAGAAAAAAATGTGTTTTGTTCTTACAAACTATTAGTTTAATATTATATAACAGCTGTTGAAAAATCGGATATATCGTTATGAAATTGAAAGTATAAAAAATTTTAATTGTACGCGATAATAAAATACTAAAAATCTGAGTACACTATATGTTTGATTATGTAGTAAATAGCGTTCATTTGATAATATACTTGTAAGTACGTTTAGGGCTCGGGTGTTGTTACATTTGAATTTTGTTTTATTCCAACTATTGAATTTGTCGCTAAATAAACTTTAAAATCGTTTCACGAAATACGAATGGAAATTTAAAAAATGTAGTGGGACATTTTTGGTATTTTTTCGAAGTATTTGCAATTTTGACCATATTCCCCCGTTTATTACTACGATTTCATTATTCTTCGTGTCATTTTACTTCATTCTATATTTATAAAACGGATCAATGAAAATTGAGAATACTGAATAACAATAATTTATAAAACGATTATACGATAGTACTTAATTCATTTAAATATGTCTTAGGCTTTTTATAAATAACACGATCAGACAGCCGTTCACAAGACGAAATTTTATTTTTTTTCATCAATGCAGTTCTTCATTCTTTGCTGAAATTTGAAGAATATTTTAGTATTACATTTCGATAGATATTAATACGATCTTACTTCAATAACATGCAGAGCTCTAATTATAACAATACGTTTTTATCGAACATAGTATAACTATATGATCCATATACGTAGTGGTATTAAAGAAAATAGTTTTAAAAAGATATAAATCGTTCGTGGTTTTTAATTTTGTTTTTTGGTCAAACTCCTTTGAACGATTTCACGCAGTGTCGAAAATAATATATTGTAAAACATACCGACTATCAATCAAGCGGAAGTCATGCGCTTGTAACTCGTACTAGTCGTCGGCATACGAATATGTATCGAAAGCGATGACGTTTAGGTGACATGAAAACATTGGCAAAAATATTTTATAGCTTTTACTGTGACCAGGTGTGTATGATCCGAACAAAAGCGTATTCAGAAATATGAGAGAAGGATGAAATCGTTTATTTTCGTTCCCCTCACCAAATTAATTAATACTGCAACAACATTTGGCTAGTTCGATATTTCGAATAATTGTTGTATAGAAAACGTGTATACTATGGTATACAATTATGATACAATTAATTTAATAACACGAAATTGTAGGGTAATAATGGGAAAGCTTTGAGTGTCGTATTCCTGGCCTATTTTGTACTTTCGACATTTTGTAACATGTACCGGAGTAATTTGAACCACGAGTCGGCTCCACTTTCTAGTAGTAAATATTATACAGGATTCGGCTGTTTGTTTTATGAAAATCTACTTTTTATACTGGGGACGAAAAGAACAAATTTATAAAAATTGTATTCCCCGCCGAATGATTCTATTGTTGAATTGGAATTTTATATATTTTATCGAAAGTTTTATACGCCGTTATTAATTCCTTGCTTATCGCTCCATGCAACGTAACCTGTGTCGACAACAACACCAAAACGAACGTTTTCCACTTTTAAAAGAGAAGAAATGTACTTAAAAAATACCGTGTCTGAGGTGTAATTACTTTTTAATAGTAAATGTTATATGTGACATGTATTAAACTGTAAATACAAAACATACATACAATATCTATATTTCTTTAATAACTAAATATTTTATAAATATATATTCGATTAAACAGTTTAGCCGTGTTGACAGTTCATAAAGAAATGACAGTTGGCTATCCCGAAAATATCCTAAATGAATTAGCACTTAAACAGAAACTAATTAATCTACCACTTTATTAGAAATGAAAAAAGTAAAGGTAAAAATATCAAAAATAAGAAACACTATACGTACAAAAAGCTATTGATTGTGACGAATTGTACAAATCCCTTCCTCCCAAGTCCTAATTCCGTCGTCGCATTTCAATAATTTAATGATAAAAAAACAAAAAAACAAAGACGAGTAAACGAAACCTTTTCGTCATTCTCCACAAATACGCCGCCGGATCCAGGGGTAGCCGATGACGTGACTTTTTTCCCGCCATTCACGTCAAAAACTGATTCGCGTTCAATGGAAACGACAGGACGTATTCTAAAAGATCCACCCGGTCGAATATTAAATAAAAAACAAAATTGGCGTTTAGGGATTCCGCCACCTGGTCGTTTCGATGTCGATTGCGCCGATTTCCTATTACGGTGAATTATTATCATTCCGCCGAGAATAATTTATTTTTAATTTTTACAATTGTCGAAAATATCACGATGGGTAGCGCACAGTTTGTAATCGTGACAAGGACGAAAATAATATTGTACCAAAAGACCGAAATTCCAAAAAAATCAAAACAGTAACCTAATATAATGTTTGCCCACACTTCGGCCCGGAACTCGACGCACATATATATATAACGACGCGCTTCGTATAAAATTTACGTTTCGTCTATTGTTTTTATTCGGTTATACGCGTTCATAAGTAAAGAAATCGGTCACTTTTCGACACACTCGTCGACACTTTCGATTGATTTCGACAAGGTATTTTTTTTTACCGCGAAGGAACGTCGTACGCCAACGATCCGACCCTTAATATCTGTCTAACGAACACGGAATATCGTTGGATGGTAAGCGATACGGTTACCGTCGTCAAGTACTTAAAACATCGTGTCGCGAGTATTATTGTTATTAAGTCGTGTACCCGCTCGGAACTCGATATTATGCGCGTGTACCGCCAATGTGGAGAGCAATTAAACGACCTTCGCGTACAACGATTAAATTAATAATCGTTACAACGATACTGTCTTTGAACAATGGCCGTTGTTTACATATTACCCTGCCCGCGTAACGTTATTTCTAATAATCGCGGCGTAAACGTTACGCGCGGAAATGATTATTATAACGCGCGATATTCGTGCCGGGCGGTTTAAAGTGAGTGCCGAAAATCGACCGGAGACGACCGCGACGAGAGTTTTCGCCGCGTAACAAACAAATACGATAACTATCTTGTATCTTTTGTTTTCATCTCTCAGATGTCGAGTCGGCCGTCAACTGAGTAATCTCGACGTGATTATCGTCGCGTGCGCGTACGACAAATAATAATAACGATCCTATTCAAAAAACAGACCGGCCAGCAAATGTTGTATAGACCAATCATTCGAAACCGAGTATTTCGACCGTGTAGCCTTTTTTAGTGCGGAATTAAAGCGACTGCGTGTATCGGTCGATTATTTTTTACGTTAACGTCCCGTTAAAATTAAATTATTTTTCTTTTACGATTTATATCCCGGCGATGTATTGTTCGGATTGGTAAAAAGAAAGAAATACGTTTATATATATATATATATATATATATAGATCTTGATCGAAAAATCAATCGACGATTTATCGCCTTAATGTGCGGAATATCTGTTGTTAATACATATGATCGTCTGACGCCTAGGTTTACGCACATATATTGTAATTTATTCACAGTAAAACCGCTTGATCAATCGATTTATCTAAGATACGTAATGGTCGTTGGTAAAAAGAACTTATTCCCCCTCTGCCCGTAAAAATCCTAAAAACACACAGTAGCAATATTTAGAGTCTACTACATTTGTTCGGGCTACGTGAAGTGTATACATTTACGCAGTTTTTAAGAACAGATGGCCGATTTCTGACACAATATATGAATATTAAGCTATAATATATAAACAATCGGTATATAGATGGGTGTTTTTGTGGGCTTTTAAGTATACCCTCAGCTCTGATAATCTTTTGGTTTGTTTATGATTTCGATGACTGACGTTAAATTTTCGAAACTGACGATTTGAAATGTAATGTTCAAACAATAATTTTTCGTCAATTCTAACACTTATAAACGAATAATCTTGTGAACATTTCGAGAATAATACGCCGCTTTCAAAAATAATCGAACCAAAACCCGAGGGCGTGAGTTTGTCGTTCAATTAACTTCGCTAAAACGTTTTCCGTGATCTTGCGGAATTAAGCTTCGAAAAATCGTATTGTTCGTTTCGAACAATAAATTCGGGTACTTCGTTCAAATATTATAAAAAATGTTTTTAATTACATTTCGCGCACGCGTAGATCGCACGCTCTAAACGTTGCCTATCGACGAGGATTCGACGTGCGTAATGATTTCGACACACACAAGTAATGTAGGTGCTCGTCGGGTGGGTGGACGAGGGTGACAAAAGACGGTGGTGACACGTTCGAATTAACGACGAAACAATTATACGTCGCGAGAACAATAATAATTAATCCGTGTGGGCGATGTGCGTGTGGCAACAAACCCGTGACGTTTCGGAAACAAACTGGTGAAGACGAAACCAATTTCGAACGGCGGGAGATGAGCCAAAACACGTAGGCGCCCGAATTGAAAAAGAAAATAGACGCTACGCGAAATCGCACGCATCTCTCGAACTTTCGCTAAATACGCCGAGCCGTGCGAACCACGACGGACGTTTCTATAAAGTTGGGCAACACATCCCGGAACCAACGCTATTCTTGTGGACAAATTACAGTCCGTAACGTAATCCGCGGTTAGGTAAACGACACACGTTACGATATCGTCTTTCGATAATCTACTTTTTCGTCAGCCATTATTGTGTAAAAAAAAATTGAACATTTTTCGAGCGTATGTTTCCAACTTTATTATTGAATATCATACGCAATACGAAAAGGTGAAAAGTAACAAATTATTTGTACTCCATATCACACAACATGGAACTTTTTAAAAGCAATACTTTGTTGAAAAAGAAAAGTTTCTATGATGAACATTTCGTGTACGCTAATACAATATTGAATTGTACGATACGATATTATTGTAGCTGGATTACAACAGGACGGTCATACGGTTCAAGGTCGAGTGATCGAAAATGAAAACAATTAATTATATTAAATTTGAAAAATAATACCAACGTATTGTAATTATATTACCTACATATATTATGTATGTTTTTTCCTTAGAAAAGATTCAGAATTAATTTGCCAATTTCGGATAGGTACTAATTCTTGTTTGAACATTTACGAAATCAATATTATTTTGCTTACGTATATTTTTTTCAAATTATTCCGATAAATTAAATTTTACGATAGAAGCGTAATGAAATTCGATCAAAATGAAGTTCGCTTCACAGCCTAAGCCGATAATCGGATAAGTTAGTTTGATTTTTTTTTTTTGTTATTAGAAATAAAACAAAATGTTCGAATTTTAAAATACGATTGCTGAACAATTTCAATTACGATACATAATAATGTTCGTTTACAGGCGAGACATCGATAAAATATACTAAATTTTTGTCGAGTTTTCGTGGTTGAATAGGCGAAATACTTGAGGAGCGTCGTGAATATTATGTTACACATGACTAATGATTTTCGAATTGTCGAACTCGACGTTAATGTGAAAATAGCCATAATCTTCTCATACGCGCAGACCGAAAGATTTCACTGTTCGACTGAATAATATATTATATAAAAAAGATTTCATTAATTGTTATGAACTACTTTTTTGTTTTATAAAAGCTTTGAATTTTAAACACTTACTGATGATTACATCTGTGCTGAAGTCCAAAATGTTTGTTCTTAACATTTATAAATAAATAATAAATTCCTCATATTCGGTTAACAAGTATGAATAAAATTAATTTCAATATCGCTGTCGATGGTGTAATTTATTCTTAATTCAATTTCGAAACCACAAACTACAACTTAAACTACTGGATATAAATATTTCTTTACGAAACGATTATAAAGCGTTGTATTTATAATAAAAATATTTTAAATCAATACGTTCGCTTTAAAAAGTTTCCACGTATTAAATCCAAACTAGAAGCCTTTATTAGAATTAGTAATTAATTATTCGTCTGTTGGAACTAAAAAAGTATTTAAAACAAGTTCTAATGTCAGGCGATATATATGTATTTTAATTTAAAACGTATTATCTGGGCAATCGCCAAATTGACACACGGGTACTTGCCGTTCTCAAATAAATAGTACGAGGCATGTCCATAAAGTAAAAGTACTATTAAGCGATGTGCTGTGAAAAATTTTTTTTTCAAAAATTGGAGACACTAAGTGGTAGTGAAAGGGTCTCTTGAACACAACGAGCACCTGGTGACCCTCGTCAGTACCAAAACTCGCCCCGTAGTGTCCGTTTCTGTAGAATATGTCAAAAAAAAATTGCACCAAGTGCGAGGTACACAAGCTGTCATAAGGTTCCTTCTCGCGAAAGGAAAAACGCCGACTGAAATTTTTGCACATATCAAAACTATTTAGGACAATACGCGACGAACCGAACGAACGTGTTTAAATGGTGTCGTGAGTTTAATGAAGAAAGAACGAATATTCATAACGAGCAAAGGAATGGAAGGCCTTCAAATTATGACCGACGAGTTGGTGAAAACGATCGAGGAAACTGTTCGTGATGGCCACCGATCGACAATGAATGAAATGTCCGCGATGTTTCTACAAATTTCCAAATTTCCGTTACACGAAACAATTACAGAAACACTGCGGCACGATATTGTAAAATCATACAAAAGCTCAAGAATGCAATTCAAAACAAACGGAAGGAATGTTAAAAAAAATAGTGTGTTTGTTGCTTGACAACGCCCACCCGCACACGACCAACGCCGCCAAGGCGCTTTTGAACTCGTCTGGCTGGATTATTTTGAACCACTCTGCACACTCCCCTGACTTGGTGCCTTCGGATTTTCATCTCTTCGCGCTCCTGAAGACTCGCTTGGGTGGAAACAAATATCTAACCGATGAGGAAATGAAACAAAAGGTCAAGAAATGGACGAAGGAGATGGCGAGAGAATTCTAAGAGGAAAGCGTGAAAAAACTTCCGCTACAACTTACAACCTGCATAGAACGGAGAGGTGGCTACGTGAAAAAATAAATAGCATATACACCTACAAAACCCTGTAATTTTTTTTAAAAAGAATTTTTTTATGAAATACAAAAATTGAATACTTTCCGTGTATGCTTCGTACACACATATAGTATAAGATTAAAAATTTCAGAAACCTACGACTAAACGGCAATCGTGCGTATATCGCAATGATATCGCCAATTGAATTTTCGATAAGTATTCTACTACATCATCCGAAATGTATAGACTAACACTCGACGTTATTTTTTTAACAATATTTATTTTATTATGAGGCTCGAAATATCGCGGGCAATAAAGAAGCCAGTTCCATACTTGGGCCGCCTTTGGAAATATTGAATAGCAGAATTATCGACCCGGAAGTGAAACCCACTTATCGTATTATCGACACAGACGTTACCAGCTATAAGACCATTTACAACTATTCGTGCACTCTATATGGATTATACGGTAATGTCAAATGTACAATTACGTAGCGTTATCGTTTTTTATTCTTTTTCGTTCGCGTGATAAAATAAAAATGTTTACGCCGATAAATTTATTAACAAAAAGAGCTACGTTGATCGTCTACGATCCCTTCGGACTTGGTACTTGAAAATAAAAATATTTTTGCCCCGCATTTACAACGTTGTATTAACGAATAACAAATAAAAGTTCACGTCTGGCCCAATTTAATTACATTTGAATTCAATAGTCTACGATCCAATAATTAAACATACCTAAATCGTCGTTATTGAATAAACGTATAAATAATAATCTGAAAACAATTAGTCTCGTAAATATGATTCCTTTGCGTTGAACCGCGAATAGTTAATGAAACCAAATAACGTCATTCGGGCGGATACAAGTTATATTTAGACGGATTAAACATTTTCGTGTAAAACCCGTAACGAATAAGGACTTATTAATATGTATTAGTTGAAGGGAAAGGTTCGAAAAAAGAAAAAGCCAAAGAAGATGCGGCCACAGAAATGATACGTCTAATACTGAAAGAACAAAACGCCAAAACTCTACCGAATCAATTAACGCCATTCAACGAACAAGAGTAAGTGAATTGACGATATACTGCGCCAGATTAATCTCGACAATTTCCAAACGATCAAATAATCTCAATATTTCGAAGCTCCGCGTAACAATACCGTTTTATTAGAAATAATAAATTCATCCGCTACCCCTAACTTTATACTACACTATTCATTTAACGGTTTACCGATAAAACACTTTCATACTTTTCAATACGCTGGTAAAATTGATAGCCAATATTATTTTACGCGATTAATTCTCAGACCTAAATGTATTTAATTGTTATAGAAAACACTATTTCTTAGATTTACGTATTACTAATTCGTTTAGCGCGCATTATTTTTAATAAACATTATTTTTTAACATTAATAACTCTCTCTCTATATATATATCTAATAAGCAATATTATAATAACAAGTGAACTTCATCAAGTTTGAACTGTTGCCGCTACAGCTACGATGATAATAATAATAATAATAACGTAGTAATACTTCAATAACGTTGAAACTAAATAAACCGAAAAAAAACGTTCGAATTGTCGAGTTTTCAAGATATTCCAAATGCGTAATTTTATATCTACAGTTTAATGTATACGAAAAACGTTAAATGCGTTTTTTCGACTTAACGAAATATCAATATATGATGTTCGATAATATTATAATAAATACACGAATGCCTCGTAAAATATTTAATATAAGTATAATAATTTCGTTCGATGTATCGATAATAATTTCACTACGGGTGTTCGGACAAGTACAGTATAATGGTTAATCAATATTGCATTCTCCTTTAAAATAATATACTAAAACATAACGATTCGGATTTAATTTATTACGAAACTGACGTTTAAATAATTTGAAGATAAAATTATAAAAAATCACGGTTTATCAGTATCATCCAGTACTGTACGACAAAATTAAAAGTAACGATTTGCATAAATATAAATATATGCCAATCTGAATGTTAACGAGATGAATAAAATCACATTATTTCCCTAATTAATATCCATAATAATTCAAATAATCAAGTATGGAGGCTGGCAATATAAATAATAGTAATTTAATAAACCAAAGTAAATATACATATTTTGCAACTATTATGTAAATGTACATACTATTCAAAGCGTAATTTATATTTTGTCCCGCAAACTACCTATTATATTGAAATTCCCCGTAGAAATATTTGTACATTTTCTAATTAACATAAGGTGACCCAGTTCTATTCAATATAAACGTTTCGTAGTTATAGTAATTTCACTACTTCGGGCCAAAAAGTTGCCGTTGCCTACTTTTATAATTCATTATGTACCTAAAGAGATTCCCAATGAACACCAACGTAATTATTGAATAAAATATTACCCGTAGGCTAAGATGCTTTTACTTTTTCTAACAAAATTAAATGTAACAACGAGCAATCTAAATCACTCCATAAATTTACTCTATGCGTATTTATTAATCGATATATATATATTTATACGAAAAACTTTTTTTTCGCGAACTGTTTTCTAATAGTTTGTAAACAATTTTCACAATATACATAAAAGTAATAATAATTCACATAAACGAAATAATTAACTGTGAAATATTTTTAGAATGAACGACCTGCAAGCTTTGCTCAAAACGAAACAGAATTATACTAATTTTCTGGAAGAAACAAACAAAGAGGACATTATTGACATTAGACAACAAATCAAATGAAAAAAGTATAAGTAAACCAAATATACGTGAAGCCAGGGACGGACTGGCTAGGATAGCGAGGTGACGACCACTCACTAGACCGTAACAAATTAGGACAGTTTTCATATTTTGGGATCGATATTCCATAAAACATACATAATACGGATAAATTCAAAAATGTTGATTTTAAATTCAGATATATCGCCGTGAATACTGCGGCATATTTAATCAACAAATAACAATATATACATATATAAACAAATAACAAAGAAAATTCGGCCAATACCCAATAACTATTTGTCATCTGCAGGCTATAAATAAAAATAACTTCGAAAATTACCGAGCCTGGTACGATTAAGCCGGGACCCCATATTGCCGTCCATATATACTTTTTTGCTTAGATTAGATCATTAGTCACGTGTACAAATTTGAAATGAATGGTTTAAATTTATGCTTTATAATAATTCCAATCATAACCCTGTCTCTCATACGCTTAGCCTATCACTACCCAATCAGTTTCGTTATTTTTGTTATAAATATGACTCGACATTTTATTACGTAATGACATTATTATTATTATTATGACGCGATAATGTTTTTAATTCGATTAAATTTTACTAACATCCGTCAAGCAATTACGAAGAAAAAAAACAAATTTGTGGTTCTCTTCGTTATTTTTAAATTTTTAATGTCACTTAATCGAATTAATTTAATTTATCGATACTTATGTATACATATTCAATATATTAAGGATAATACAAATTAATTATTCACGTTACATAATACTTTGGATAATTGAAAAAACGAATAATTTTTTTTAATTTAATTAAATTAGTGGATATCAAGTTGTATTAGAGTGGTTTGAAACTAGACTCGGGTCAAAGTAATACCGTGTAAAACCCAAAATAAAATATAAAACACTAACGCGAAAACATAATAAAACCTGTACCTGCAGTGTAATCGAATAAATGTAATCCTTAAAAAAATCGAACGCTAAGTTCATAAAGCCGTGAAATTCGTTATTTATTATAATATTCACTACTAAGTACCTCTACTCAAAATAGTGATGTAGCTTATTTTCACTTTTCGCGGCCGCTTGAAACGCTCGTTTCGTTTATTCCACCAATTTCTACTCTCAATCGGCCGTGCACGACTTGTTAATGGCCACGTAACATTTAATAGTACACCTAACCCAACCTATGTACGAATAACAATCGCTTATTCGTTTAAACTTGTAGCGGTTAAAGTGGAAAGAATACGGTTCTCCACCTATCACTTCGTTCAGAATCCAACCATTTTAAAACGTTTTGTAAAAAGTACATAGGAACGCTAAACCATTACAATAATAATTATTCGTCGTTACCAAGCAATTCGTTTAGATATTTTCGTCGTTTCTACGTTATAAATAGAGCGCAAATGCTGTTGCGTATTTCACAATTTTTCTCTTAAACGTTTTGCATATGTACTTATAAGAGAGTATCATACAAGTACGATAGTTTAATTTGTAAACTTTTTCGGGATAACAATACGTGATTTTCGATATTTTTAATTTTTAACGTGCGCGCGCACACGCACACACATAACAAAGTCATAACCTAATTGAATTCTAGGATAACAAAATATGAAACCACGCACTTCTTCCAACAATAATAATAAGTGGCCATATAGTCCCTTTCGTCATTTTAAATTTTGAATTAAACTCAATCGGAAATTATAACGTACAACCAAATACAATCGCGTAATTCGGTTAAATATGACGTCGTGTGTAATACGCGCGACATTAGATTACTTAACTAAGTTATAGGTCTTTTCCGTACGGAGAACGATATAAAAAGGTTAATTACCGAGCAATCTGACCGCTAATAAACTTACACCTCCGACCCGTGCGTGTTTCGAACACGACTGAGATTCGCGACTTTCGGGTCAGCGTGTGGTCAATTACACGGAGCTCGAATAAATCCGGTCAGGTATACATTAGGTCACATACGCCAAAATTCTCAAGCGGCTCGCTATGCCGATATTAAGTTAGACAGTGGCACGTTCGATTTATATGCGAGGACCACACACGATAATCCTGCAAACGAAAAACAGAGCCGTGGTCGTTACGAATTACGGGGCCCTAAATTCTCCGTCCTAACTTCATTTTGATAGGCAAGGTTACCCTTGTAACTACTTTGAATATCTCGCAACGCGGTAAAGTTCAGTATATAATAGAAGCTAAAAAATTGAAACCTAAATCTACACGATAAACACATTTTTATCGACTTTTATTTTTAGATTTATCGATTAATTTATATAAGATAATGGTAACGAATTAACTAACACAGTTATTTAGTAATAAAAACATTCGTACTTCTTGCTCTTTCTACAGTTAAAAACTATATTTTTTTATTTTTTATTCCATTCATAATCATGTCGTTATTGATGTATAATTTCAACACTATCGTTTTGATAGAAAACCAAGTCCAGTTTGTTTTTGACACGTATTTGAAAATTATTTTCATCGGTACTTAAAAAAAAGTAATTTCGTGAAACATTTGTAAATACGATATAATATTAATTGCAACAAATATAATACGTTTCTATTATGTAATACACTAATAACTTGTATTCTATTCGATAATTAAAACTCGAATTTTTCTCGGTTTTTTACGTATTTCAAAATAGTTTTCAAATTCAAACGAGTTTAAAAATATAATCGTGTACAGCTCTAAGTTTTTATTTTTTAATTGATGCACATTTTTACGCATCCGCTTTCGTTTATTTTAAATCGAAATCGACAATAAATCGTCAAACAATAACACGAAAGCAGAGTCGCCGGAATAATCATTCAATTTCTTGAAAGCCGTAGCTGACTGAATTTTGTTCACCCGGCGCTCCTGATAGGCAATTCTACTACAACCACGCATTACAGGTTCGCCGATTTATCGCCAAGCTATTTAGTAAACAACAATAACAATGATACTACTGTTTGGTGCCACGCGTAATTGTAATTTAAATTTTTTTATGAACTGGCGACATTTAGACATATGAGCATAGACAAAAATGAATGCGAAAAAAAACGCACGATGCGTTTGAATGTCACGAGCATTTTGTCCGTATTAAAATAAAAATAGTTTGTTTTTTTATAGACGTTATTATTTTTTAACTATTTTATTATTATAAAATTCTATCGTCAACATAAATCGTTAAATATATAAATACACAAAATATTATTATATACGAAACAATTTTTTTTAATTTAAACAAAAAATCTTTTACGAACGCGTTATTATCAATAGAAATCCGCGTAAAAAAGTAATTAGTTTATATTGATCTTCTTTTTTCTGTCGCTGTCCATTTTCTCTCTAAAATTCAATCAGTGTTTCTAATTGCGTCACAATTAGCCGCCATTGCCTTCAAAAAAGATGAAATATATTTCATTACTAATTGCCACGCGACTTATTGCCGGTGCGACTGGTAGTTATTCCGCCCTCAAAAGTCAGCGTGCGACATTTACAGAATGTTTTTAATTTTACCGAAATATACCTTGTGGCTAGAAAAATATTTCAAAAATACTCTTACACACAGCTCATCAAAAACATACAATATGAACGCTAAATGTTAGATTAACAAAGTTTGTTTTATAGTAATATAAATTCAAAAAATTGTATATAATAATTGCCGTTTGAAAAATACGAATGTCTCACGAATAAACTTAATGGTGTTTTTTTTTAAAGAGAAAAAAATCGCTCGAATCGCTGAAGTCGATATCGTTGAAATTAATCTGGTAAATATTATCCAACAGAGTAAAATGTTGATGTAAATTGTATTGTTTTCGAAATGTATTTTGTATATCGTTTATGTAACATATTAAACAGCGCTACGATAGTTTTGTTGTGAATCTACTTTAGAAACGTATAAAATAATACTTTAAAAATTAGTAAAATTTACTTTAGCGTACTATCCACATAAACGAAATTCGCCTATTTTAAAATAATAACATGCTCGTGACTGGTAAGTGTACAACGATAGTGCGATTGTTGTGAAAAAACAACATGGCAAAAAGACAAATACGTTTGGTGTTGTGCGAAAAATAACGACGAAAAATGTGTAATATGAACAATAGTTTATGAACACCGTACAGTCAGATAAAACGGAATGAAAACTAAACTAACGAGAAAAGAACTTACCTCGGGCGAGGGAAAAAGCGAAAGAGAGAAATAAATATTAGAAGTTTTTGTTTTTTATTTTGTTCGTCGTCATAATTTGTTGCCTATGTTGTCATAATACGCGTGATGAAAAGTTCTCTTTTCACCGACATGTACAATAGCTCTGACGAGAAATTCTTCACGAACCCATCGTGCGCGTACGATGTAGTAAATTCCATACGCCGAGTCGGACGCGAATGCAAAAACAATAGTTGGAAACAATACAGATTGACCGTAATGGATCTAAAAACGAAAATCAATGTGAAATACGTAAACGGTAAATACCAATGCCGTTGAATCGAAACACGAAAATATTATTGCACACGATGTCGCGGCGGTTACGAGACATGAAAATGTTCGACAAACGAAACTGAAATCGAGTTTTCTTCTAAGCAACCACCACGTTATTCGATATGAAATAACGTTGGCCAAGTTAGATTCGAATTATTGCAATCATCTTAAAGGGTATCGATCCGATTAGTATACACGGTTATTGCGTTATATTTCCCATACGTAGTCTCCTACATAAGCCGATCTATTGTTTTCCGTCTGGTCGTGAAGTGAATTTCAATGACATTTATCGGGAATATTACAAATAGTAAACTGTTTGTTAGACATAAGACGAAAATTCAATTTAAAATTCCATTTCGTCGACGGTCGACGTGCAACATAAACTAGTACCGTCGCGTTTCGGTCGTGCTTACACGAGTCTTAAACCTATTTTTAACGTTAACGTACGCCTTATGCTGTAAGGGTTCTTCATTGACTTTAGATCAGTTACGGTTCTCTCTTTCCCAAATTAATCGCTTATTAACAACACGGACGGGCGTAATATTCTACACTAGGCGGAAATAACAAAAACGCCAAAGACCGACGTAAATATTATATCGTTCGAACGAATATTTCCGTTTGTGTGCGCTTTATTTTATAATATTCCTCACGCCGGGCAAAAATATTAGGAGAAATAATTCCGCCTACGATGTCTCTTCGAACGAAAGCGTTTTTTGTTTTGAATAATTATTATCTTCGACGCGATCGGTTTACAACAATGGCAACTCTATCGTCGTTGTTATTATTGCCCGGCAAACACGTATAGAGTGGAAGAAAAGAGGATAAATACAAAACGGACGAACACATGATGACACATCGTAACAGTTTTAGTGACAGATTTATTGAAAACAAAAAAAATATATATATAATACATTACCTCAAAAGAATGTGATTAATGATTGCGATGTAAAATAGGTACAAACTACACTACAGAAGCGGAAACGATGACATTTGACCAGTATCGCGGTATGACGTCGTAATAACGTAATATATATACACGTAAATGGCGGTTTTCATTGTGTACGTTTCAAACCCCCGAACAGAATAGGAAAGTTCAGTGACCCGTTGAAAATTAATACTTGTCATAGGTAATAATATAATAGTTAAATCCGGAACGGGTGCCGACGAGAGACACGATAGATCCGGGTCATTCATATAAATGCATATTACGCCGACTTAAATTGAACAAAATCGGGTACGCCATTCGTAATTTATCGCGGATAATAAACGAACTATATTGCGACGATAATTCCGTCGTAACGAAATCGGACGAAAAACCAAACTCGAGACGAACGACTACGCCTTAGATGGTACGTAACCGAACGTAGCGTTATTGTTTCGGCGACGCGTTTCGTCTCGAGGCAATAGTAGTAGACACAAACCGTCGTAGGCAACGTTTCGGCTACAGAGAAATTACACAGGCGCCCACATTTTGTAATTTCTGTTCTCTGTAGTTTTCGAAAAAATCGCGACGAAATTACGAGTTATTTCCGGTAAATTTGTCTCCACATTTTGTATCGTGTCAGGAAAATGAAAATATCCAAGTTTGTTCAACGTATGTCATTAGTGATTAGCCACTGAGTGATATGTCTAAAATGTTCGGTGTTTTGTAAAATTATTCGCCACTGGAATTATTACGAACTCAAATTTACGCGATACATTTAATGACGATATTTTGCTTTAATTTCCCATTAACGTGTTTTCCATTTGTAGTAAGCGCATTTTTGGGAAATTACAAAAATCGTTTAAAAACCCTGGTTATCGGAACAGTGTCAAATTTGATTATTATTTTTCAAGTCGAATAATCTATAATTTCAAAGACTTGAAATATGCTTACCGATTATTTACCTCGGATTTTATAAATGTGCAACTTTGAATCCTCCGTTGAATTTGTGTTATTTATATTTTAAAAAACGTTCGATTTTAATTACGAAGACATGAAAATGTAAACACCTGTCGCTTATGTCACGAAATAGTAACAAATTTGACGTATAATGGGAGTCGGTTTTTCTAATTTTTTAAATTTAAATTTAAACCGTTAACTGAAACAGAAGGTGCGTCGAATTGTTGAAACGTAAACGTATAAAATATTTTAATTATAAATTAATATTTATAAACAATATTTTATTGTACGAATTTATTGAAATGTAACGAATAATAAAAAATTACACAAAGCCGTACATATTTCTAGCGTGTTCGAGTTTTATTTAGTTCGAATACTTTATGTGTTCCTCGAATTTTTTGTTCGACAAACATTCATAATATTCTGATTTTTTATTTTCGTATATATATATATAAATACACATTGGATCGATTATGCTGACGATTGTGTTGAACGGCAGAAAAATCGAGCAAATAAAATTATAAATTAAAAGCCGAACGAACGAACAAATACCCACACTTTCGATTTGATACGCATATTTTTTCAATCGTCCACACATTAAAGAACAAATATTAAACTAATTTTATAAAAAAAATCGTTGTCATTAGAATTTGAATTCCGTCCAAACGGAACATATAAATTAAATATTTTGTAACCAATAGCCACGCGTTTCCACTCGTTCGCCATGATAATATTATTACGTGAAATACTCGCGAAATATAAATCACAATTTAAAAGCACTAAAGAAATATTTCCGTTAAACAATAACAAAAATGCGCGTCAATCGTTAATTATTAACAAAATGAATCGTTATAAGTAACTAAGGCAATAATGTAATTATCCCAGGTAATCTTCCATATTTTTTATAAACTATATAATCGTAAATGAACTTCAAAATTATAATAACTATTAGACTGGCTAACAGCACGTTCAAACTATCCCAAAAATTCACCATGTCCGTTGCTTTCCTGCACAATGTATTCCGAGGCAGATCGTGAATCTAAAATACAATATATATCGATTGGGATTAGATAATGCCTAGTAAATTACGATTAAATGTGACAAAAATAAACGTTTCGTTCTTAATTATGATTAATTATGACAATTTTCGCGTTATTTTCTGTAAATTCTACGCTATGGTATCCAAGTTGCAAATTTGTATCGTTGTACAAAGAAGAAGAATATATCATTTTTAGTTATAAACGCAATTTTTTCATTTTTGTACGTTTCAATCTTTTTTTTCCATAAAACTTTAAATTATCAAAACTTTTCTTCGTATTAGTTTATATAATGTGTTCGGATATTAGCCTTATCTATTCGTACAATAATTTAATATCATTTTTAATACGCGTATTTGGCCGGATTTATTGTAGTTTGTAACTGCTACGAATAAATTTTACAAAAAAATTATATACAGGCATGTACATTAAAAATGATTATGATATAAATAATTCTTAGCTAATTTCTTTTTTAAATAATTTTCCACTATTTAAGTCGCTCAAAATCCAACCTCTAATAACGACTTTTTTTTAAGTTTTAAGTTATTCGCGGATTATAATATATTAAAAATACCGCGTAAAAGTACATTTTTTGTCACAATACTTTTACTAATTTCACCGCCATAGCAGTATTTGGTTAGGTTAAAATTTACGACATAATTTTTGGTGAAAATTTTTGGCTCGTTTACGTTAATTGGATTTTTTTTTTTAAAGAAAAAAAACGTAAAAATGTGACGAAATGATTATGGTACGCTAATTCGAATATTGATTCCAGTGAATTTCAAAATTAGTTTCCCAGTTTTTCCAACGAATACTCACCGGAGTTAAATAGTATTCGTCATCTTGCTCATACGAACATTTTATATCCGATAGGTCCATTATCAACGATTGATATTTAATCAGAAAGTCCTTAAACAGTTCCAAACAGACACGCGATTAAACGTACGAAACTACGTGAAATATGGTTTTACACCGTCGCGCATAATATTATGTACCTGAAAAGCTGGAGCAAACAGGCAGTTGCATCGCCAAGGATTAGCGCCTAAGTAGAGTTGTCCGATGTTACGATTTCGCTGAAAGGCGTTATCCAACGCGTATGTCGGAATCTTTAATCAAATATATTCGACATTTTAAAAACGGCAATAACGAACTAACATAAGCGAAAGAATTAATCAATAATGTTCACAAACTTTAGTTAAATTGTTTCCTTTTAAACTCATAACTCTGCACTGGGTCAACCAATGTGATCCTTCTAATATGCTTATTGAACTAATCCGATTGTAGTCTAAATGAATGTCTAAAAGTTTCGAGTAATAACGATTGGTGAGCAAATCGTCCAACGAGGATATCTGAATTTACCAACAACAATTGTTAACATTAAAGTATTACAGTAATAACACGTTGCTAATTTATTAGGATATTATCCCTTATACACCCTAAGGTTATTTATCGCTATACCAACGATATCCCATAAACAATCCCACGTTTAATCGTTTCGTATAAGATTATTAATTTTTCTACGTTAATCTTGATAACTTTTAATTTCGGTATAGCTTTTCTCTCGAGCCCAAACACGACAGTGTGTTGTTACGAAACCGGTAATATTATGTTATTTTTGAATATCAATTAGTCACCATTCAGCCCGTTGTTTGGAAAATGTATTTACAAGTACAGAAGCGTAATATTCGACAAACCCGCTCGAATATTCTTGAAAAATCTCATAGTCCGCGAGTACATTGATTTTACAAAATTCGGTGTAAATAAAAAAACGCATTTTTCACAGGGGGATTAGTATATACCGAAGCCTATTTGTTTATTCTCAATTATCCGTTTCTGTTTAGCTACGTTGGAAACAAACGAGTCAAACAAAACTTATCTTTTCCAATATCGAAAACAATAATTGTATTTTTGCCTCTAATCGTGTACATATCGAATGATTTCCGATCAAATTTAATTACAATATAAAATATTTAATTACAATATTCGTCGTACGTATAAATATCATATTGTTTAGATATTTGTTCGTCAAATTTCTATTATAAATAATTTCAAGAAAATCGTAACGCGTTCTATCATAATTAACGAGTTACAATGTTATTTAAATATTATACCTGATTGCCTTCTACTAGAAGTATCGTCGTATTATGGGGAAGTATTTTCGGTAACATTTTCAAGTCTCTATAACTGCAGTCGACCGTTATCACTGGATGTAGGTTAAATGATGGGCCTCTACCTCGGATTACATTATCCAATGTACAGACACAGTAGTTAGGAGGACTGCTAGGACACTCTTTTTCCAAATCCTAATGAAATTCAAATATTTTACATATATACCATATAATAAGTCGTATATTCAATAATGTATTCGTGTCGAATAAAGGCGAGTTATAAAATTAATTTTGAACAAGCCTCTATTGACTCGTAAACGTATTTAATAAATACGGTCAATCCATTCGTGTCTAAACTTTTTCGATCTTTATTACTATTAATAAAATTTTATACTTATTGTTCTTTCTAAAGTAATAACGTGTTGATGTTTTTTTCATATAAGACGTTCGGTAAGTTTAAATAGAATTTTATAAAATGAAATAAAGTATAATAGAATAAATTATAAAAAAAAATGTTCGAAATTCTGAATAACTAATTTATAATACGATATCGTCTTTTTTGAGCTCGAACTAATTTCACAATACTTCTCTAACCGCTAATTGACCTCCGCCAACAACATTATATCGAATTATTTACCATTAACGATTATTTTATCGTATAATTTTCCACACTATACAATTATTACTATTACGATATTAATATAATAACGTACGTTTAATATCCGCAACACGGGGATCACGGGTTTTCCAATGTATTTGTATCCACCACAAGTCATACGATTGGAATCCATTAGTTTGAAACTTAACGGGTCTTTCGATACATCGAGTAACCAAAATAAATCGTTTTTACAAACCCACGACTGCCCTAAAACAATAACAACACTTTTTTTCCTCTCGTTATTTGAATACGGCAATTACGCCAAAATACTCACCGGCTAACCAAATTTGCTTGAGTTTTGGTAAATATTCTACTGATGGCCGATACAAATGATTGAGCTTGTTGTAACTCAAATCCAAAACCTCCAAGGACAACAAGTTCTTAAACGCATTGGGTTTTACACGCTCCAAATTCAAATGAGATAAATTTAGAGTCTGTCAATGGATATTAATAAAAGCGGGTTCGTTTATTCCGTTTTGTACTATATAACGTTTATATTCGTTATTATCGTATCTCCGTAATTTACCGTCGTCGCTAATTTCAAATATACAATGGACGTAATGTTTTACGAAAAATCGATAAAACCCGTCGTGATGAGCTTATATCGTATACGTCGCACGTTCATCAGCCTTAATATTATAAGTACTTCTTAGCATATTCATAAAAAAACAAACGATCATTAATTGTAATTTTCGAGAGTAATTACAATATATTACACACATAAGAATATAAAAGACTATATATAGTACGTGTGTGTATGTGTGTATACATTAAGAAACGGTACAACTTCGTATATTTATCATTCGTATAAAATATTAATCATGCAATTCGCGTTTACAAAATACTTAAGACAAAACATGAAATATACGGTATCCTATTATTTTCGGTTTCAATATTATGTTTCCAGAGAACAGTCGCTTTTTTCGCGTACAAAATAAACAAAATAACTATTTACTTGTCCCCGTATAATAAAATACGTTATCTTTATGTACAAAAAAACCCAACATGTTTTGACGCTTAATTAGTGTACAATATTATGTAAGATAAAGTACTTCGTGCAAAACACGTCGTCTTTTTATTTTATTTTTTAGCTTACGAGATGGACGATTTTCTACTTACGGTATTTTTTTTTACTTAAAAAGAAAATATTAGGTCTCGTTTAAATATAAAAGCGCTGATTTTCAGATTCCGAAGAAAATAATAATACGGAACATACATTTATTTAAGTATAATACACACAATGAGCAACGCGACGAGTACGGAGTTAGCGAGTCAGTGAAAAATGCCTCCGGTCAATGGAAAACATTAAACCGTATTCGCGTATCATTTGTACTTATATAATTATATGTTAAAATATGTAATGTATTATTATTAAATGTGTACGCGTCTGCGTCGAAGAAGTTCAATAAACGATGGAAATCCTAAAGCAATTCTTAAAGGAATTCTAAAAGGAATAAAATATGCACTAAGAATTATTGGCCTAAAAAATAGGAACTCCTTCAAACCATCGTGATGATTTGATTAAAGTTTGCAAATTAAATAAAATTTAACGCGAATAAATATAATTTACTCGTGTGTTTAAATTAAAATTCGAGCCGTTTAATATTATAAATAAAGAATCACTTCAAACGCTATATAAAAAAAATGTATAATTAAATTCATAACGGCACAGATATCTACGTTCAAAAATTGTCTACAGTTATTTGAAATAATTTTCGCCCTACCTAAAGCCATTTCGTCCAAGAAGACGTGATATCAGTAACATTGAAAACATAAGTACATAGGTAATAACTTTTTTCTTTCCTTTTTTTTTGACGTTCTAAGCGCTAATTTAAAGCCGCGGTACATATATATAGTAGACAAGATACTCAGAAGAAAAATAATATAACGAATCTATAGAAATGTCTTAAGAAAATTAACGTTGAAATTAAATAATGACTAAATATGTAAAAATAAAAGGTCCCTAATATGTTTATAATAAAAACGCCTATAAATAAATTAAGTATTAAAACTGGCTTGTAATTACAATAAGTCGGGTTGACAATTCGTTTTGAATTGTAAAATAACTTGGAATATACAAGTAGTGGCAAAGTTGTGTTTTTCAATGTACTATAAATTAGATCGACTCGGTAGAAGGCTCGAGGACAATTGAATTTTAAAACAGGCTTAACAAGGAAAAAGTGTCAAGTACCTATCCCATGGCCACTACTATGCAGGAACTCTATTCACTGAATAATAAATGTTATACCGTTGAAAGACGAATTAACGTAAAACAAAAAGTCACGTCACCTAAATCGCTAACGGACGAAACTCGAATGTGTAAAAATGATATAAATTAGAATATATATATATATAAGTTTGCTAAAAAACGGACGACGAAGAGACTCATACTTAAAACCCTTTGCTCAAGTCCTACGCCATTTTAGCGTGTAACCGCTGACAATAAAATTCCGTATGTGCCCCAGCCTACAACGAGAGAATGTATCTGCGCATCGACCAAAACATAACTGTGCATTCTCCCATCGTGTTGCATACCGTGTTTTGTTCTAAACCGACATTCCTCGACCAAAATTCTCCCCGAAAAAAAATTATTTAAAATTTATATTATTTTAAAAAAATGTTAACTTGGTATTCGTAATTATATTATGCAAAAATAATAACTAATACAATATATATACATATATATATATTAATTAATTAATATTTTACAATAAGAAAAGTAACTTTTAAAAAAATTATGTTTTCGTCTGTTGGATTCGTGAAGAATTCATTACAAATCTTAATTAGTTTTTAGTCGTTAAAGTGTATTTTAGTTTGAAAATGATTACTTATATTCGTGTAACGCGTAATTACCGTGATTGTAGCGTTGCTTATTTGAACACTTTTAGTCAATACTCAAATATTTGGAAGCCTCAACTTTGTAAATTCCCAAATTAACAAATCTATACGTTACACTCCAAGTTTTCTCTCTTCTTATTACTACTCAAACTCTGTCGTACGTTTAAAAACATTCAATTCTTAATCGTCAATTGTAACGCTACCGAGACAGTTAAATATTTTCAGTTTATTAGGTTTATTACTAGATTTTAGTAAAAAAAAAATCGAACCGAAAAAATGATCGTTTTATAGAAAAATTTGGCCGTAAACCACCACGTTAACTATCACAACCAGTGGCGCACCCACGGGATAAGTTCAAATTCGCGCTACTTAAATATTTAAAGTTTCGAGTCGATATATTATCATAATAAAACGTTGTGATCGGATATCGTTTTTGATTACATATTACCATTATTTATTGAATATTGCCACTACGAAACAGTACAGTTCCCTTTTAAGTACGTGGCAACCAAAAATAATTCCTAGTTACGCCACTGACCACCACCGCTACCGTCGTTTAACTCGAGGGCCGGGGTATAAGAAAATGTATAAATTAAAAACGCTCTATCGCTAAAGCGTGTAAACATGTCGGCGAACATTCTCCTCTCCAAAATCGAAATCGAAAAATCGTTTCCGTCCGCCGATTAATACGAGTAAATTAATAATATAATACTCGTCGATAAATCAAGCGCGCTCGATAATTAAATAATACCGCGATATTTCACAAGCTATTTACGGTGAATGGAAAACAATTTAGACATTCCGCGGACGTTCCGAACAAAAACTTTTCGAAATACGTCGCCGTGTGTACGTACTATTTCGAATCGTCGGCAAAAATAATTAAGCCGAGTTTCTTATAATCATTTTATACACAACTCGTTATGTTGCCACGGTACGTAGGTATGACGCGTGAACATCGCCCGCGTGGCTTTTTTATAAAACGTAAAAGTAAACGCCGCGGCGTTACTGCGCGTAAGTTTAAATATATCGAAAAACGTAGCGTTTCCTCCCCTTAACCGTTTCAGATAACCGTTTCGAAAAAAAAACCAAACACACCACGAGATTCGATCCGAAATTCTCATCTTAAAAATAAAGCGCCTTATCGTCTTTGACCATTTGAGCGCCGTGATGGTTTCCTGTAATACGGTGCCTTCGCGTCGTTGTCGACAATTTCGCCAAGAAAATTTCGTCGCACGCTTTACTTTTATACGTTTAATAAATTTAAATCAACGACGCGTTTTACGAAACGAAACGTCCTTAGTTTTATAAACGAATAATTTATCGTACACTCGGTATATTAGGTCGTAAACACGCGGGTAAATCGTTTCCCAACTATATATAATTACACGTTATATCTAATATTTTTGTACATATTTATTATACCAATGAGCGAGACGATCGATTTTTACGTATACTCAAAACGAAAATTGTGGGCACAAGGGGCGTCATTTAAAGTTTCCAATAAAAAGGTAAATATTTAACCCGGACCAATATTACCGTGCCGGGCCAATTTTTTCTCTTTTTTTTAGTGTAGAAGCGCGCTATGGGGATAACTTCGAGAAATATTCGAGTTTATTTATACTCGTTACCGTCGAACGAGAATTGAAAAAGTAAATTTCAACCTAATCGAACCTAACCGGCGCAATTTTATTATAAGGTGTTACACCTAATACAAGAAATAAGGAGGGAAAACATATAGTCTACCACCTTCAAACAACGTCCAAACGTCAACGAGTGAATAGGAAAATTCTTCACTGGTGGCCTTAAAATAGTTAGCCGTGCCACTGATAAAATACCGCGCCATTCACAATGCATTATCCAGAAAATAATCGTTTAAGCTTGCGCGCGTTAAAAATATTAATTTTCATTTTTTTTTTTTTTACTTCTTTATTTGAGTACAATTATTGAAAAAAAATTATCGTTCAAAATGTAATTACACATTTCGCCGTTTTTCACGAAAATTTCGTATCGGGTGGTGTCAATGTATATTATATAATATATATACTTCATATTCTTTTCATATGCTGCGAAGGAAATTCGTGATAAAAAATAAATGTATTAGAACAACCTCAAAACACTTGTTCCTACACGTTATGTACTTTTGTTATATTAAACGCTCTGTATACTTTATAAAATTTGTCACGGGTTGGAAGCCGGAGAGCAAACAGAGTATAGAGAAATATGACCGACCACGAGGATGTTGGTAGCGGTAGAAAACGTGTTGATACAACAACAAAAAATTGTTATTACACTTATCTAACAATCTACGACCTTTGGACCAAATAAGCTGATAACCACGGTACGAAAAAGTTCCCAAAACCCTTAAGCTTCGTTTTTATTCATATTCCGGCGTTTTGTTTACTGCCTATACAAATATATAATACTTGTAAAAATTTTCATCTTAAATATTTGACAAAAATAACCCCCCCAAAAAAACCAATTACTACAACACGCACGTTCTACACTCCTCGTATTCAACGTATTTTATCCAATAAATAGTGTAAAAAGATGAACCCGAATTATATATATAAATATATACGACGTATTTGAATGTTAACAATTTCGATATAAATTTCGCTTAATTCACAAAACTAAGTAGACGCGAAAAACTATTAGAACAGTCAATAGTTAATGACGTTTCAAATACCAAAAATATCTAATTTTGTTTAGAACGGAATAGTAAATAAAAAGTAACGATCAAAAATAAGTACCTCTGCCACGCGTTTTATATTATAAAAGACGGTGAGAAAACAAAAACGTGTAAACAATATTGGTCGTCGCGTTCACCATTATTGTTAGTATATCATTGTAGAAAAAACCGATTTTACTGCCCGTTACTAAAAAAATTCCTATAACTAATTATAAAACAACGTGCGCGTTCTTTTCTTAAATCGATCGAATATTTGATTTTAAATTCACTCGTTCGCCCGTCGTTCGTTCGTCCGCGGGAAGTGTTAATTAATTTACGGCGAAAAAGACGACTATAATAAAGTTTTTTTTTTGTCGGGCTATCGGTATTCTTTCGAGTTTTCGATAATAATATGCGCTCGTCAAATCAGAGATAATAAAAAGAAAGTTTTTACGGTCTACGGAACGATGTTAAAACGATCTACATAATTCGTCGCGTTAAAATACTTTTCGCTGTGCCCAGTTTTGGAAGTATTATGTAGTGTATGTACCGGCGTCAGTTTCGTGATAAATTACAATTTTAAATAACTTTTTACGCGGCATTAACATAAATTACGTAAATTAACTTAAATACAGACATACGTATTATATATATATATGTATATATTTATGTACTTGTCCGACGAACCGAAATATTATGGTAAAGGTATAATACGCACAATCGCGTACTTACCCGCGTGCCCGTTTTCGTCGTCCACCGTGTTTCGCGTTATATTAGTTACGTTACCTTCAAGTTTTGCAAGTACTCCGGAAATTCGCCGACGATATCTTTGATTTTGCTCCTGGTAATCGTCAACTTGGTGAGTTTCGGATATGGCCTCAACGACGCGACCGGGTCGAAATAGTCCAACGGCCATTGGCACAGCACCAGTGTTTGCAGCACGAAATAACTGACAAACGACAAATGATCTCAAACGCGGCTTATACGCGGCTTATACGCGTCACCTGAATAGTCGCGTGTGTACACAGCTCGGACGTTACGCTAAACCGAAGAGGACGTACCTACGTATTTGAAGACGTTTTCCTTTTTGTTCGCGAACAATTCGATAGAGCGAACAAATGAAGCGGACGAGAACGAATTGTATTTAAAACCATTCCCATTCGTGAAATGTCCGAACGAGAAATATACCAAACAACACGCGAATACCGTCGTCTACTTAGTTCTAAATAATTTCGATCTATTCGAAACTAGCGTTGCGTGAATTAAGTGGACGAACCAGTGAGATAAACATCCAAACACGGACCGGTTGAGTTATTAGGAATAATTAGGAACAAAGTAACCGCGGAATAATTTCTAAACAGGGACGGACATTTACGGAGATCGTTTATTGTACGTGTTGGTTTCGGGATAACGTAAAATACCCCCGTGGGATATTATACGAAAAGTCATCGTTGACGTATTAGAAACGATCGTCGTTTTATCGACGTAAAAACCTCAAAATTAATTTTTGTCTCCCCACCCCCCGATGTATCGGCGAATTCGTCCGACGTTCTAAAACGTCCAAATCAAAAATAGCCCGGACGCGTTTTGGCCGTTTACTCCTCGTTCGCGTACACGAACAACTATATCGCTCCGCCCCGAGCCACCTCACTCACTCTTCGGCCAAACGATGGTCGTCGTGGACACCGCTGTTGCACGCCACGCGATAACCGTCCGTCCTGTTCACGCTCGTACATTTGTTGTGCGGCATCGGCGACGCGCAAAATTCGCTCAATTTCGTGCCGGCCGCGACGACGACCGTCGGATTCGCCGGAAACAATATCGCCGCGCATCTGAAATTAATGTGCCGATATCGCCACGTAGTCACGCGTACTACAACGCACCAATAATACCAGTCGGGCCCCACCAATAATAAACTCACAGCGAAACAACCGCGTGGAATACTACGTCCATTTTCGACGTTACGTCCTCGGGATATGCGTATGTATATGTGTGTGTGGTGCACACTTACGAGAGACGCATCCTCGGCACCATCCTAAAGCTCAGTGAGGAAGGAGAGAGGAAGGGACACACTTAAGATAAAAAAATTAGGAAACAACTACGACTTGGTAAACATAAACAAACGATTTTTAACAATAGGGAACGGTTTATTGCACCGAAAAAACGACGATACGAACTAAACGTGACAATATCGTCGCGCGCATTACCGTCGTTATTTCCGCGATACACGTTACATTATTATAACGCGTTTTTGATCAAAACTACGGCACAATCGAAAGCGTTGTACGTATAGCGTCTATACAGTCGAACGGCGGATCCAACGTGTTCGCTCCTTGTTCACGACGTTGTTATACGCGATTTTATAATAATATTACGACAATGTCCGACAATTCCGCGTTTGTTTCATTTCGCTATTCCGTAGAAAATTGACGTTGTGAAACTAGCGAAACAATCGTCGACCGGATATTGCACTTTAATTAAGTACATACCCTTACACTTTACGCTGTACGGTAGTGCTCATCCACGTCGATATTTATAGAAATATTTAATAAAATAAAATATTCGTAACGATTGACCGTTTTTAATGTTACCAGTAGATAAGTGATTAACGTTCTTATACTTCCTTGTCGACTCATAACGTTGAAAGTTAAACGTTTAATAAATTTATGATTATTTTAAAATCGCGAACAATAAATCCCCAATAATGTAATTAGTTATAATGATAAATCGATCGAATTTTTTTCTAACGTGTTAAGAGCCATATAAATTTTGTTTATACGCCAAAAAAATTTTATTTTATATATTTAAAATATCGACCACGTTGCAGCCCAAATAATACCTAAATGTGTAACAACAAATAGTTGATTTGAGGTGACGACGAATTATTTTAAAAAAATAACGATAACGGCGATAATAATTTATCGAGTTTTATATTAATTAAATAATAAAATAAGAGAGAAACATGTCCAAAACATCGTGTTGTTTGAAACAATCCTACAATAATAATATAATAGGCACTTATTACAATCGATAATATTATACGAATAAAAATAAACGAATTAAAACTACGTATTTCCAAATACAATACTGGTGTGTTTGTAATAAATAAACTTATATCGTAGTTAGTTCTAACGTTTAATAACACTAAATAATAGGCGAGTAAAACGGTTTGTAATAAAAGTATACAAGGTTAAATATAGAATACAGTCAAATATAAATTGTTCGAGAAGAAAAAACAGCGTGATGATCGCGCATGGTGGGAACTAAGAGGCTATAAAGAAAAAACGTAAAATCGTATAGGTAAATATTTTCGCGGGTGCACAGTCGGAGGATAAATTTATTACGAAACGATCGGCCGGATCGATTCAGCGACGAGCAGTGGTTAGGTGTCCGCGGGGATCACCATGAAAACCACGAAGTGCCGCCACCGTCGTCGTTCCGTCCGGGGGACGATACCGCCGACGACGAAGAGAACAGATTGGTGAACGACGACTTGGATGACCGTGGACCGTCGCCGTCCGACGTGGACTTCGTCGTTGGCTGTTCGCCGTCGTCGGCCGCGCACGCGTTCACTTTCGTGTTGGTCCGCCGTTGCATTTCGCATTCGAACGTGCGCACGTCGGCGATCGTCATCGACGTCCAGTCGTCGATCCACGCGAAGGCCTGACGGTGACCGAGCAACAGGATTTCACGAATCGTCTGCGGCGAACGGATGAGAAATAACAAAAACCGTTCGTTCAATATAAACGCGATCGGACGCGCGTTAGACAATTGACGGAGTGGCAACAATAATTATGTCGTTGTTAACGTCGAAAACGATTTACCCAAGTATCCCGACATTCTCCAAACTCGTCGAAAACTAATCGTCTTTTACGTTTAACTTTACGTATTGAAATAAACAAAGTTCTGTCCCCCTCCTCCTACCCCTCGCCCATAATATAATAACTTACAACGTGTACCCAAGTCGCGCGCGGGACTACAGTCGTAATCGTGTGGCAAACACGATTACTTTATAACATCGACAAAATCGTCGTATACCAACGGCGTGTCCGCGGTATTGGGTCGAAAACACGTAATGTACCGACAAACAAAACCGTCCGGAACACGCGATGAACTTGATGGCCAGACGCCAAGAGTCGACAAAAATTGCGTTTTGCTAGAACACAATGAATTTATATCGTTTCAAACTTCGGCAAAAATCCGATCGTTACCAATATGGTCGCGAATCTCTTTATGTCGTCGCTTTGTAGATAATATTTATGATATAGGATTTTATCTTTACAAAACAATATTAATAAAGTTTGGTTACGAACGAACAAAAAAACGGTCCTAATAGTTTTTTGTTTTTTAAAAATTTATTTTATACAACGCGTATGAATTGAATTTTACATCAATTACAAACACGCGAAATTGTCACTGGCAAATAAGGTTTTGTCGAGACGCGTATTGTTTGAAATGACCAAGAAACGTACAAAAAGAGCGAATTTCGGGGCTTCTGCCGTTTATTTGTATGTTCACCGGACACACGTTCTGGATAGTTTTTCGTTCATTTCGGTTTTCGAAAACGGTATTTACCGTTTAAAACAATTTTCTAAACACGATAAGAAGGTTAATAACCGTAAATTAATTGATGATTTAAAAAAAAAAATTACCTATTTTTACGTTAGTCATTTCGCTACGATAATATAGTATCGTTTAACTTTCTTTTTATCGCTCACTATTACGTAATATTAATAATTAATATACCGTCACGCATACCCAAATAGTCAAATACAACTTGTTTTTTGGATACAATGTTATTATAAAGTCCACCACTCCCACACGGCTATGGCATTATCTCGAAGTAATTATTAAACTCGCGTAATCACGACGATACCGATCTGAAGATCTATCCCCCTCCACCACCCCTTATCCTACAGCGTAATTACTTACAACCTAACCTAAACTTCTCTATGCGTGTTATGATTTTATAGCTTCCATTTTCGAAAACGCTTTTTTGTTCAGAAATTAATTTATATATATAATCGAAATTTCACTTCTTTACAATTAATATTTCATACTATATAAATTACATTATCCTCTATAAATACAATATCAGATTTTGTTACTTCGCCCCTACCTATACATACGTACTACATGAATCTGCATTAGATACAAAGACACAATCGGTTTTGCTACTACAGCGTTCTCTCCAATTATATTTACTTAAATTTCCCGCTACACGACGCGCTCAACATGATAATCAATTTACTTTTTGTATGTATTCTTCAGCTTTTGTTTGAATGCCCCACACCTCGAACGACGCCTCAACCACCTTGTACGAGCACATAATCGGCGAAGTGGTATTTTTCCAGTTTTCCGGCAACGGACCCCTCATGGTCTTTTTCGATTGGAAAAACTTCAGATCCTACATAAACATTACGAACGTAAAACGATCGTGTTAATCGATACATCGTGTAATTTTTGCCATGAACTTTTGCCCTTTTGCCATGAAAATAACTGTTTGGTGTATACGCAAAACATTATCAGACTTCACTACTCAAGAAACATTCCAAATGCTTATCACACGAAGTTATTCAAAATATTCTAAAACAATTCTGGTTAAAAAAATGTTTTTAAACTTTTATTGTTAAACGTAATTTATAGATAAATTCGAGTATAAATATTTTACAGTAATATAGCTAATATATAACAACGTCAGAGTGATTATGAAAAGAAAATATTTTAATTATAGCCCGAAGAAAATATCCAACATAAATATCGAAAAACCAAAATTAATGTGTCACTATAATGATTATTATAATGACAATTGGACACTAGGAATCACTGGTTTATGTTCAATTAACAATTGTATTTTCAAAATATTCGGAATACTTTACCCAAGTCTAATAATTGTATACACACTATACCGAGTACACATTATAATGTCTATTATATAAATATATCGTTATTATACCTCCTCCTCTTTATAGTGTTTTGGACTGACTTCATCATAAGCGATGTCCACAAAATCCACAGATCTTTCTACGAGTTTATCACCAGCTAACCCGAGACACTGTAATATATACAAATATATATTGTATACACGTGTAAACAATTTATTTCAAGGGGAAGAAGCGGGGGACTAAATTTCTTATAGCAATTTTCAGAAGTGTTAAAATAATTACAAACTCGTCGGACCAATTACTACTACTTTTGCCCAAAAGAAGGATATGTGCGAAATTTTTTATTTAAAGAAACGACGTTAATCACACGTCTTCGCATTCATAAATTATAATTAATGATACGGAATTAATCGTTTTATGTATAACTTAGCAAGTAACAGGGACTCAGCAGAAAAGTAAAATGACACAAAATTATAAGCCCCGATAGGTTTTTTTATAATATCGATAATTATTGACGAATTAATTTAACGGAAATAAACGTTTCCAGGGAAAGGGCACGTACCTCTCCCACCTTCTAACTATGACCACTGGTTTATATATTAACACTTCGGACCCGAGTAGGAGAACGAATGAAATTATAAGAACATATTTTATCTAATCAATGTGTTCTCGTATAATTCCGTAGGAATTTATTCGAATAATATTGTCTAGATAGAAATTCGTCCAACTCTAATCCAAACGTATCACATTTGTAAAACAAAAATAATTAATAAACGACGGATGATTACGTTTTCTGTCGTCCCCGCGTTATCTTCGAATTTCGTATGAATGGTAACGTTCAACTTCGGAATAAACGAACACTAAGTACAAAAAAAACCGATTAAAAATTCGATTAACTCTATAAATAATATATATATTGATTACGTGACGGATGGTAAACTTACAGTATATTCTGCAATTCCATTTTCAGCGCAGACATAAAATCAAACAAAAAAAACATTTACCATATAAGTACATACACGATTAAACACGTTAACGTTGTACATTTTATGTTACGTGATAATTTTGATCGTATTGTTTCATACATACGACGTATATAACGTCATGTATAGCGTAAATAAAATACGTCTAAATATTTTGCCACGTCTAATACAAAATGTACTAAAATAGATAACTTGCAGCATGCTACACGAAAATCGATTACTTTTACGTAAAAGTCAAATCGAATTGCTTTCGATTTGGCCCCGCCATAATTAATATTCATACGTGGATGAATATCTCGTACCTCGTCTTCGGCAAACCGTTCATTTCTCAAAGTCGAAAAAAATGAATTCCCATTTCGTAAGAGTGAAATATGCGAAATAACGTCGATTGTTGTTGATTATTAATCGTCTCACGTCGTTAAAATTCAACGTTTTCGTTATCAATTAAAAATGTAACGTGAATCATTAATGACTCTTCGCTTAACCCGCAATGCGTACTTATAATTTATGCTTGGAGTCTCTAAATTATTACTTATCTTATAAAAACCGTTTTAATAAAAAATATTTTTATAGTACACCGAGTAATCCAATTATTTAGTACACAAAATATATATCAACTATAAACATTCGTACTTATCCCGTGTACCTACCGCATATAATACACAAACAACACCCGGTAGGCATCTGCACTTATACACGGTGTACTTTCGTAAAACGAATATATATATATATATATATATAGGAACTCCCACCTACCTACCTACTCACCAAGGCACAAACGACAAATACATATTTTACTGTTGCGTAATATACTACATTATACAATCACAAATAACGCGTTTAATATATATTTACAACGTAATTTTACCTGTGATCGTAAAAGGATAATAATTCCATGACTTTTCAATGATGTAAAATATTTTTGGAATGAACGTTTGAACCCAGTACGGTAAACGACTAGAACAAAAAGATTATTAACAATTTATATATCGTCTAAATAAATAATGTTCGCAATTTTCGTTTAATTTGTTCGTGAAATATTAAAATTTATAAAATCGGAAGCGCCTATTAATAAATAATGGTGATTAAAATTGTTCGTAAGAAATAAGTTACAAAAACTTAATTGATATAGATAAATATTCACAATATCCTAAATAACTCCTTAATTGTATGAACAAAAAAAACGTAAATAAATATTCTCCGAGTTACAACGAACGATTTTTTTTTCAATTTGTTTATTAAGCCCCCACTAAACTAAGAACGTTAATATACACATTTAATACAAGAAAAGTGGCATAGGAGAAAAATAATTTTATATCCCGTCAATTTTTACTGGAATATACACCACGCTCTTCTAAACTCAGTTACTAATAAATAATAATTGATTAATTACTCGAAATTTATAGAAAAATAATCCGTTTCGAAATATAAAACTAAAAATTACAATTATGAAAACTCATTAAGATTAAAAATGTTTAGTGATTTTTTTTTCTTTTTAAGTTTTAATATTACTTAAAATACGTATTCGAAATTATATAAAACACGAAAATTGACCGATAAAACGGATACTTCTCGTCATTATATTATTGTGTACACTATCCAAAACAATCCAAGAAAAATTGTTCACTCGAGGCGGCTTATACATTGTAAAGACATAAAGTTTAGATACGATATAAAACGAATAAAATTATGTTACTTCGACAAATGTATCCTTTTTTCGGTAAATTGTCCTGTGCCGTGGACGGGATCTTCGCAGGGTACATTAATTATAGTCTCTACGCCTTCTCCGTTTTCCGTCTGTTCGTAGCTGTGTCTCGCAATCATGTAAAGTTGACCAACGCGATACTAAAAATAAAAATAAATGTGGAAAACTTTATTTCGTGTATATATACATTTTTAGTCAATTTCAACATGTAAATTAATAACATATATATATATATATATATATATATATATAACAATTTGCAGGGGAAACAAACGCGATGATGGACGGTTATTCACGTGAAAGGGATACTAAATCCGAGCTTATGCACCGGATATCGGAATTATGCGTGTTATGATCAATACGTTATATTTACGCAAACGTGTGACGATTTGTTTTCTGTTAATAGAATTGTTTATAATCCAAATGAGTATCTTAATAGCGTGATTAGCGTATTTCTGTTGGAATATTATGTCCTATTGCTTCCGTTTAGCTAACGAAACGATGCGTAATGTTTGATATTAATCGCCGTGTACAAAAAATAATTAGTATACTGTGGAAGGAAAGTTATACCTATATTATATTTTAAATGTCGATAGATCGCGTAAATAGATCACGCATAAAGTATCTTTAATCCGGGTATTATTATTATAGATTCCGCAGTGATTATATGTGTGATTATTCTCCTTAAAATTTACCGCCATTGGCAAAAAACAAACAAAAATATAAACGGTACTTTTTATTATGATATAATAAAAATTGAAATAATTAAAATTGTAAACGCGTTCGAAGCGAAATCAAAAAGTTACTAGAAACCTTCTAAAGAAAACCAAACCACTTTAAAATTGCGAACAAAATATTTAAAACTACAATTATACTAAGTTGTTTAAAATCTTATACAATCATTTTGTACATAAGAATTACACGTTTCAAACTTAAATCTTTTATTTATATTTAAGTAAATATATATATATATATATAAACGTTGAAAACAATACTGTCAGAAACTCCGCGTTAAAACCTGCAAAATGAACTCTTTCCAACTTAACATGATCAAGGCTGGGAAAATTATTTTAAACAAGTTTAAGTTGAGTCAAACAAAAAACGTTAACTTAGTTACATTAGTTTTGAAAATTGAAAAACAATCAGAATTTAAATTATCGATTAAAAAGTTACGTGAAAATTTGCTATTGATTAAGTACGTTACTACAATTTCTTGAGAAGTACTATATTATTGAGTTTTTGCTTGTTTAAATATACGTATGGTTCTTATCACAATACAATAATAACGAAAACATACGAAAAGGTTCGACAATTTTGACTATAGATGATATATTAAACAAATTTCAACTTTTCTATGTATTTTCATAGTTTTGAATAACTTGTTATACATCG
Source organism: Geopemphigus sp. TES_GeoC_2020 (assembly GCA_025469175.1). NCBI lineage: Eukaryota > Metazoa > Arthropoda > Insecta > Hemiptera > Aphididae > Geopemphigus > Geopemphigus sp. TES_GeoC_2020. Next base: position 7,169 of record JAIPRN010001368.1, on the reverse strand, counting down.
AAATAAAAAGTAACTTGTTACGTAAACATTTATGAAAAATAATAACTTCTAACTAAACTTTCAACTTCTTAACACGTTAATGCCCTATATCAAAATTGATATGTTGAAAATATATTTTATTATTATATATAGAAAGTAAGCGCCAACATAAAATTGGTAATAATATGACATGTTATACATAATAAATTCGACAAAATCTTATTTGTTTTATAATTACACATTTCCATTTTGTAATTAAAAATGTTTTCTGAATTCACAAACTTCGTATTATACACTTACTTTTTTTTTATCCTAGTAGTTGAATTTTTTATTTTAATATTTTATAACCTATAAAGTAAACAAATACGAAATGTAATTCATATTTTAAAGAATTCGTAAATGTATGACGTATATTGACATTGAATTTGTTATAACTTTTTCATCACAAAAATCAATGAAACAATTTGACATGTTTATTTTATCGTAGCGTATCAATTATAAACAACAAAATTTATCAATCAAACGAATGACATAATTAGATTTGCTTTCGTGTCTCATATTCTGAAGTCGACGGTCGTTTTTTACATTTTTTATTTTTATTCTAAACGATTCGTTTTTACTATTATAATATAGGCTATTTACAATTTGAACAATTTATATTTGTTAGGTAGTTTTAAAAACCATACAAATTTCATTGTTTCAAATTTTTATTGCATTTCGTATCTACAGCTATAGAGTCTGTTAACGATTTTATAAAATAGAAATAACGTATTAAACCGAAATATTTCAAAAATTATAATTTATTAAATTCAATGAAACAATAGAACGGAAAAAATAAAATAAAGAGCATATTATGTTTCAAAATAATGTATTCATAGTTTTCAATTCATTCAAAAATAAATATATATATATATATATATATATTGTAGCTAGTAATAGTATTAATATCTTATATAATGAAAACTATAATTATAAGTACAACAAATTTTACGGTATTTACTTAGAATTTTTAATAATAACAATTATTTGCAGGTCTTATAGGATACAAGAAATGTATAAAGACACGCGACTACAATAGGAATAATTCTAATAAGTTAATGTAGTATAATCAATAATTATTATTCTCTAAACTGTACCTACTTATCGATATAAAATGTTCTTTATTGCGAAAATTAGATGTACTCACCTATCTTAATCTTAACATTATTAAAACCTTACATTATTACAATAAAGAGAATACAAAATACTTTTAAGCGTGGACACTGTTGTATTAATCAACAGTTATATTTAGGAGCGTGCATGATGCTAAGAAGCCATTGTCCTACGTGAAATAAATAGTAATTAAAATACTAAATATTCGCAAATATGTCCAAATTCTAAACTATATACATTATACTACACACGTAGAAGACGATTTTTACGTAGAAATTTACACAAATTACAAAATATATATTTCAAAAAACGCTCAAACAATTACATTTCACCAGCTTATATAACTAATTTTGAGTACTATATGAAAATTGTCTTTAATAGGTACTACACACAATTTAATGCACGTACCTGCATTTAAAATAAGTCGATTATATAACAGTAAGATAGGCGCCTAAGACTACAATGGCTATTGACTAGTTCCAAGCTAATGTTTACGTGATGATACACACTTAATGGTCTTTCACTGGTATTTCCCCCCCCCGGCATGTTTTCGCGCGAATTTTGAGAATCGACTCGCCGTACTCGAACCTATCAAATGAAAACTTCATTGGCGTTTCGACGGGTTTGACGAGAGTACTTGCGCAACAGTTAGTCTCGTTCAATTTTTAACTGATCATAATAAAACGCACTCCGATGTAATATTTACATGAATCGACCCTCGAAGTTAATACGAAAACCACAAGAGGCACACGCGCTGTATACGAATAGACAATTATCCCACAAAGATTTAATTATATGCGAGTAGAATGAAGCGTACGTACCATTTACCTTACGACTTGAAAATCTTTGCAAGACATCCTGGCTCCGTTGTTACACAATATTAACCCGATTTCCAAATCAAACAAAAACATGTACATATATATACACATGACATCATACCCAGAAAACTTCGGTATTTTTAATAGGAAAATTACAAATTGAAATTATTTTCCTGTTTAGTTTAGTGTTTATAGTCGATACTACTGTAAGCAAAAGTTTGATTTGGAACAAGAACACAACTGAACCGAATTATAATATATTATATATAATAAAAATCTACCAACTTTGTACGGGGAAATATATATATAATTCAAATATTAACATTTAAATTAAATTATATACGACACAAATTTTAAAATATATACGGTTTGCACAATGTTTTTTGAAAACGTTCATTCAAATAGGAATGTAATACTTATTACTGTGGGTCTGGACTTGTGAAAATATTTCGTCTAATTTATTTATTGTTGCAAGACCAGCAGATGATATAGGTATAATGAAAATTTTAAGTATACTATCGTAGTAAGACCACTATGTAGAATTAAGCGAGTAATATACGTTACACACACACATATATATATAAATATATAATCTTGTTGGCCATACAAAAATGTAAAATCATGTATGCGAATGACTACTTAGTATAGCCTAAAGCATATATTAAGATTCGAACACTATGATGAGCGAATAATTTTATACCATATATAACTATTTCTAGTAATTAATTCAAAAATAACCATGGCAGAAAAACTGTTGAAACACCAGAAATATAAAATATTTTTTTTTGAAAATTTTAAAAAATGAAAAATCAAAGATCAATAGATATCTACTATCTATTAGCTGATATGATTAATCCATAATTATTATTACTATTCGTCGAGTTTTTAATTTATTTATGAAAACTATAAAAATAATTCATAAGTGAGCGTTGTTATTAATTTAAAAATAAATCAAACTACGCTAAAATTCATTTTTGGAATGCTTTGAAAGTGAAAGTAATAAAAATTAACAAAACTAGACACATCACCATACTTGTACATAAGCTTAAATTTGTTTTAAAATGTGAAACTCATATACAACTCGAAAGTATCTTAGCTGAAGTAAACATATGGTTCATACTTTTTAGTTTTTATGTAAACCTTTATCGATTGTTCAAAAATAATTTTTTTGTAAAAAGCATAACACAAAATTATCCAACTTTGCTATTCATTAAGTAAATACCGTATATGTATTTTTAATTAACATTAATTTATTATATTAAATTTCAAAAATACTTACAAATAAATATAGGCCGAAAATATGTGCTAATTTTTGTAAACAATCCTGACCTTACACTTTTTCCTCGGTAAACTATAAATACCCGTTGTTTTGTTTCCATGTTTGTGTACAAATACACATATTTTTAAACCCATACAAAATATTACATAAAAAGTATTAGGTTATAAATTATTTAGTAACGTTTATACATACAACCGAAATACTTATAAATATAAATAATGAATAAAATAATACCCACAATTAAATCTTTTGTCATTTCAACATCAAAAGTAAAGTGGGTTATTTGAATGTTAAAAAAAAAAATACATGAACCATCATTATAAACCAAAATAATTCATGTAAATTAACATTTTCACCTTATTTCATCTCGCTCATTTTATACAAAATTATATTTACACAATAAATATACAACTATCCATATTTTTCTGTCATTAGAAAAAACACTTTATGAAAAATATAGTATACAATATTGAAAGGCTAGAGAATAGGCTAAATGAAATAATAAGGCTTACGCGAGAAAATAAAAAAATTAACTATGAATAAAACAAGTTAGCCACAAACTAATAAAGCCATCAGAATAAAATTATTTTCTTATTCAGTCAATAACACTTGTAGCATCCTCGGTATTAGTCATATCAGACATTTCAACATCCAGACTCTCAATTCCTTCCTCACGAATAAGATTTTCCAATTCTTCCTTAGTATAATCTGTTGATTCTTCCACATCATTAGCACCTTTATTGGACGAATCAATGATACCTGCTTCCACAGCCAATTGAGTTAACGCAGATTCGGTACTAGCTGGTATATCAGTGGACACTTTTACAGAGGATGGTACTTTGGAATTAACAGTAGTAGATCTAGGTGTACCGGGTGTGTTCACAATATTTGTATTTTTCAACTGGACAACATTACCGCCAGTATTCGAAGTTAATATAGCCATGTTATTCTGACCACTGACCATTTGAAGAGTTACGGGCTTACCACCAATTGTCATACCCGTCAAATTTGATTTACCAAGAGTGACCATTTTACGATTACCAGTTCCTGCCATGGTAATAGTGATAGGTTTACTTCCAGTTGGCGTGTTACTACCCGATGACACCATTACCATTTGAACAGGTGAATTGGCGACACTGGTGCGACTGGTGATATTAGCCTGGGAAGCTGAGAACGTCTGTATACCCCTGAGATTCGAACCCGTTGTTACAATTATAATTTGTGGAGATGCTGTTCGATTAGTATTACCTTTTTGAATAACAATTGTCGGCTTATTGGCAGCAACTGGCAGCCTCGCACCAACGGTTTTTAATGGAACCGTTTTCATAGTTTGATTTGCTTTGATAGGACTACTTTGTTGATTCATCGGTGGATTAATAAATTTAAGAACAGATGGCTGCATGTTCTTATTTGGTGTAGTTGTCCCAATCATCTTTCCTGGAATACCTTGAATAAGATTTCCTTGGCTGGTCTTAACCAAGGTGACAAAATTTGATTGAGAACCTCCTGGTTTTTGGAAAATTACTTGTTTTCCAAAAACATTAGACCCGGTTTTAAGAACTGTACCAGCAACAGAAGTTTGTAACGCAGGTCCAGTGATACGAACAGCTTGTTGTTGTGAAACTGTAGTGTTTACAGGGGACATTACATTTTTTATTGATCTTTGTGTTTGAACAATCTTGAATGGTGCATTCGAAGTCTTAATCACAGGTTTAGGAAGTTCTGGTTGTTTAGAAACTACAACAGTAGTTTTGATCTTTTGAGTAGCTGATGCTGCAGCAGCAAGTGTATGCATAGCAGCATCTGACAAAATGTCCATTGAAGGTGAACTGACAAATGCAGAAGTTTTTGGCGTAATGGGACTTACTGCCTTAAAATTTTGTGGTAACGACGGTGTAACATTAGTGCTTTGAACAGTTTTTATTTTCATATTTCCAGATGCTTGAGCAGTTACTGGAGTAAACTGTTGATCTTTTATTAAAGACGAGGAATTAATAGTAGAACCTTGGGGTAATATTTGTATCATTTGATTTGGTTTGGCAGGACTACCAGCTTTAGTGTTGGTGGTAGGTACAATTTGGCAATCATCATTGTCATTGTTTTTTCTAGCCAATTCAGGTGTCAAGAAAGGCAACAATGAATAATCAATCATTGTTGGTGGAGTTGAAGCTGCTGCGTCAGCTGGTTGATCATACTTTTGAATTTGTAAAATATAGGCGTCAGCAGTTGGAATACTATTCCATACTATTTCTAACGCATTTGTTGACGCTCGAACCAATTGATTCTTGGTGCATTTTTGAGGTTTATCTACTTCTAAGTACCATAAATCTTTACAACAAACTTGATTATTCCATGCTTTTCTATATCCATCTCGACCAGACCACACATACATTCTTGTCTGAATATTTGCAGCACAATGACCAGCTCTAGCTCTAGGCATATTATCTTCATTTATATCCATATTTAGATCTTCCCATGTCATACTTTCTAAGTTTAAGCAAGCCAACTGATTTGTACATTTCCATTCTTTTTCGTGTATTGGCAATTTCACTTCTTCAACAAAAGGAACCCAACCACCAAAAACAAACATACGATTTTTTATAGTTACAGCAGTGTGCAAAGATCTTGGTAGAGGTTTAGGACCTAAAACAATAGGTCTGTTCCATGACATAGTATCTATATCTAATGTCCATAGATCCCCTAATCGACAACCACTCATACCACCATAAATAATAAGTTTGCACTTTCCTCTTGAGTCAGTATAAGCTACTGCTGTGTGGGATTCTCGAGGAGGTGGAAAATCACCAACAGTTTCTGGTATATCCCATGCTAAGGCATCTGGTGAAGATATATCTAATGTATATAGATCGTTTAAATAACGTGGTATATTATTTTTGGGATCATTGCTGTCATTGGCTAATCCTCCAAACAGATAAACTTTATTACCTATTAATGTGAAACTATGACCAAGCCGTGGGCAAGGTGACATATGATAAAGAGGAGGTCTTGGTTGAAGTTTACTCCAATGCCACCGACTTGCTTGTAATTCATACAATTCGTTTGAATATTTACCATATTCAACCATACCACCAAAAATTAGTAGTCTAGTATTATCAACAACTAATCCATAGGCAGCACATCCTGGTGGTATATCACCTGAAGTCTGGGGTATAAACCATTGATTATTGGCTGCATTATAAACATGTAGTTCATCCACAATTCCTTCATTCCCACCACCAAAAACGATTAAAAGATCCTTTATAGCCACTGCTCGATGACCATGTCGAGGTCTTGGTTGTGGCCCAATAGGATCGAGAATTTTTTTCCATTTTAATACTGGAGTTGAAGGTACAATTTCTTGTTTTATATCCATTTTATCTGTACGTTCAGTGTTCAACAACATTATGTTTTTTTTATATTCTGCAATAAAACAAAAACACCAAAAATATTAAAACCAACATTATTAAACACAAGATCAGATGCATATTTTTTCAAGTTAATAAATCAAACTGAACTGGAAACTTTGGGAGCACTGGATTTGTTTTCTAAACAATGAAAATATGAGTGTAATATAATGATACTTAAAGCTCAATTAATCTAAATCAAAGTTTGTTTTTTACTTACTTACCTTTAACTGTTGAAATAATGGAATATAATAGTTGAACAAATTTCATGAAAGTCACTTTTTTAATTATTTTAAGGCATTTTTTTCAAATCCCAAAGTTTCCATTCAATTAAAATGTAAAAATAAGGGTAAATACCACTTATTCAAAGAATAAAATGAAAAATGTTAACAACGTTGATAACAATAATAAATAAACGTACAATCTGTACACAAAATAAAACTTTTAGAACACTAGAATAATGTATATATTAATTATTTTTATCAATATTGAGTTTATTCTTAAATAAAAAAAATTATATATATATATATATATATA
>JAIPRN010001367.1:0-47907 GCA_025469175.1 Geopemphigus sp. TES_GeoC_2020 | reverse complement strand
TCTTACCGGTGAACGTACTTCATCGGATTTTTTCAACGTTGTTTAAATAAATATTGATTTACTTTATATTATGTAATAAACGTATTTATATTTCGTTTTTCCGATTTTACTGATTTGCCGACAATTTATTCGGATCGTGTGTGTGTGTGTGTGTGTATGTGTGTGTGTGTGTGTGTGTGTGTGTGTGTGTGTGCGCGCATTTATCGAAACGATTCAATCCTGAACACTTCGTTGCTCAATAGGCTGCAGATACGCGACGGAGTACTGCTCTACAACGGTGGTTGAGATGGTGAAGTTATACGCACGATATGGCTTAAAAAAAGTACCCACTTCGTCAACTATTGAAAACCCGAAGTGGTGTAACCAAAATATTATTGAAAAACGAACGTACGTGGTCCGGAACGTGGCTTAGGAATCGAAACATTTCCGTCGACGGTTATATTCGAACGAATCCAATAAATGCCCGGCGAATATGAATCGTGTTCGGTTGGATAATCAATTACGGGAGATCATCCGACGATATTTCCGTACCTCGCGTAACGTGTCGTCGCGTGTGTGTGGCCAAACGAGTTGATTCGTGCATATCGGTGAATCGTATTTGATAAATATTCGATTTTTAGAAAAAATTATCGTAAGATATTTATGTGTCCGCCGGAGTTTGTGTCGTATATATCATGTACACGTACGATTGAAACCGTTCGGTTTTTTTTTTTTTTTATTTATTTAAAAGAAGTTTTGCGAGTATATACGTTATACTTCAACTATTACCTTAAATGAACATATTATATTACCATAAACGTAAAACAAATACAATCGTGGTATTAGGTACGTAGATATAGTATACGAGTAAAGGTCTTAAAGACTACGAAATGCGAATAACGAATAAAATAAAAAGTAATTAATTATGAAAACCGGCCGAAGTTAAAAAATTAATAATTAAGAACACAAATTGTGTTGTGGGAGAAGCCAAAATATTTACAGTATCTAAATGGACCCCAGTGGACCGAAGTCCCGATTGCGACGGGTCCCTGGGGTTTTCTACGTTGGGACAGAAAAAAATTAAACGGAAAAGATTGCAAATATGTTCATGACACGGGCACACTAGGAAGATTGATTTCAATGCGTGCCCGTATCGTTATTACTAAAACGAATTATTAAAAACATACGTACGTTTAATGTTCGGCGACCGATTACACGATTTTCGCGTCTGGTTCGTTAATTATCTAATTATACGTACACCACGCGCGGAGTTTCGAGAAAAGATATGTCCATTTTCGTCTATTTAAATTTCGAATTTAGCGCGCGCGTTCCGAAATCGAAACGGATTGTCCGTAATTAACCGGGCGAACGGTTCACTAGGACGTACGCGACGGAAACCGTGGACGCTTGTTCGAGGGTCCATTTTTCGGGACACTCCGGGCCACAGGGTTGATTGCTCAGCCAACACGTGGATGGCAAGAGCGCTGCCCGACACCGACAAGCCGAACACCCGTTGTCCTTTGGCGTCGCGGCCGGCGAAATCTAACCACGACCCGTCGGTGAACAAGATGCGTCCATGTGATTTATCGGCGCGCAATACACGGTGCACAATTGGCCTTTTTTATTGGAACCGGTCAGTTCCAACGGCGGAAGGGAGGATGTTCGCCCCATAATTGGCGCAAAGTTCACGATGACAAGTTCGATTATTGTAGATAAAAATAATATACGCGGAAAATATATTCGGCCGCGATTATCGGTGTCGTCGTCGTCGTCTTCGTTCGACGTTCTGCCTGAGTGTCGGTCGTTGTGTGTGGCACTAGACATCCAGAAAAAGACATTGTGTGTTCTCGGTGTCTGTTGCGCAGTCGAAGTTGGTCACAGGAATTATGTTTGTTAGTAATTTTCGTAGTTCGCGCTATTCGTTGTCGTCGCGGTATACAGTGTTTTTATGTACTTTCGCGTTATTACGTCGACGAAGTACGATAAGTTTGTGCGCGTCGCGCAGATTGTGTTCTATTTTGTTTTATTTATCTATATGTATACGTTAGTTATTTATTGATATCGTATTACGAGCGCGTGTCTATTTTATATTCGTATTTATTATATATATATATAGTGAATTATTTGTATATCGGCGTTAGTTGTTTGCTGTTGTTCGTCTTTCGTCTCATCCACAAAAACGAGTAAGCCGGTGGGCGTGTAAACAAAAATAATAAACGCCGTTCGACGGCGAAGGGAGGCACTTGTGGTGCCTTCGGCGTCAAACGATCAGCACTTGCCGACCTCTGGGACAACATGTGCAAAAATGTTGGAACATCAGGCACACGACGTAGTTGAGCACGAGATCCACACCGACGAATAATTACGATTCGTCGTGTGTATATGTATATATCCGGTACGAGTGCCCTTCAAGTCGGACAATGAACGTGACACGAGCAATGAAAAACGTCGAATCGTCGACGAAATGTCTTCCGAACGAAAAAATTCGTCCCGAGAAATGAAGAGCGTATGTCGTTATTATGTAGGGACCCAATTCTCGCTCGTACAGGTCGACGAACACGCGAACATCGTTCAAATTACGAAACGGCACCCTTTACTGGCCCATAAAAACGACGACGACAACGTCGAAACAATAAAAACAACGAAATCGGACACGCGATGGTAACGGCGTATTCGTAAAGAGTATGATCGACACTTGCGTTACGGCACCGTACCATGCCTAGAGTTCCACGTCAAAGAATGCAAACCCGACGATGGTACGAGCGATTGTGGTGGCTCGGCTGTTGTTTCCGGCCGAGGGATCGTTCCGGATCCGCCGAACGGCGAGAAATCGTCACTGTTGGTGATCCGGAACACGAGCGACGCGCGGCCAGATACGCGACTATGGAACGCTCCGCGCTGTTGGCCAGGCTACAAGAGCTGGACAACACTGTTCGGATACTGGGCGCCTTGATCGATAGACGAACGGCGAACCGAAACGTTGACCAGTCTTTCGTTTATCGACCACGCCCGGGCGTACCGTCCCCCAATCAGTTCACTGTGGGCGATCGGGAGGACATTCGTGTACCGCCGTGGATTAAAGAAGACAACAATGACGACGACAACAAGTATTATGACGAAGACAACGAAGACAAATATTATGACGACGACGATGACCAGTTTTCCGTTTATCGACCACGCCCGGGTGTTCCGCCGCCCAATCAGCTCGCATTGAGTAATTGGGACGACATTCGGGTTCCTCCGCAGTGGATCGAAAGGGACGACAATGACAACGAAAATTATGACCGCCGCGAGAATTACAACGGCAATTATTACCACGGATATAATTACGACGAATACAATGAGGACGACATTTACACCGGCTACCGTTACGACGTCGACAATTACGACGACGACGAGTCCGTGACATCGTCGGAATCGTTACGGGGCGACTATTGGTACGCGGTGGAAATGCGCACGGCCCGGAACCAATTGCAGGAGACGAGGGAATTCTTGCAAAACCAACCGCCACCGGACACAAGCGACCGGCACGATTATCTTGTGAGGGGACCGTTTCTTGCCGAACCGGTGGAAGTGGTCGTCAAACGCCTCCCATAACTTATTGTTTATAACACTTTTGTATCGCTTCATCCTTTCCTCCACCTCCCCTGAACCAATGGTGAACGCTATTCGTGAACTTAATAATTACCGGTGAACGTGCATTCGTGTTCCACCGTGGATTGAAGAAAACGACAATGACGACGACGATGGGAATTACGACGGTGACAATTACTACGGTCACAATTATGACGACGACGAGAATTATGAGGACGATGAGAATTATGACGACGACAAGATTTATGATGACGATCAGCATTATGAGGACGACGAAGGAAATTACGACGGTGACAATTACTACGGCCACAATTACGACGAGGACAATCGCTGTGGCTAGAATTACGATGACCACGACGACGATTCCGTGATATCGTTACGGAGCGACTATTAGCACATGGTAGAAATGCTCGCGGTTTGGAACCAATTGCAAGAGACGAGGGCATTTTTGCGAAACCAACCGTCGTCGGACACAAGGGACCGTCACAATTATTTTATGAAGGGACCGTTTTGTGCCGAACCGGTGGAAATCGGCGTCAAATGCCTCCCATAACCAATTGTTTGTTAGACGTAACTTTTTTATCGCCTCAAACCTCCCCCTCCTCTGAACAATGGCGAAAGTTATTCGCGAACTTACTTCTTACCGGTGAACGTACTTCATCGGATTTTTTCAACGTTGTTTAAATAAATATTGATTTACGTTTCATTATATAATAAACGTATTTATATTTCGTTTTTCCGATTTTACTGATTTGCCGACAATTTGATTCGGATCGTGCGTGTGTGTGTGTGTGCGCGCATTTATCGAAACGATTCAATCCTGAACACTTCGTTGCTCAATAGGCTGCAGATACGCGACAGAGTTCTCGGGCTTATCCACGTGGGAGAAGCAGGCGTGAAAATAAATACGCCCGAAAGCGTATGGGCTTAAACAAGTATCCACTTCGTATTACCCAAAACCCCGAAGAGGTAAAACCAAAGAGTTGAGTGATTTTTCTCGTCTAAAACGTTCCATCATTAGAAAACGAACGCACGTCGTCCGGAACGTGACCTAGAAATCTGAACGAGACATTTTCGTCGACGATTATATTCGAACGAATCGAATATTAATTATATTCGTTGGATAAGCAGTTACGGGAAATCATATATACGTTATTCCGAGCCGTTAATGTCGTATTACGAGCGCCCGTCTATTTTATATTAATATTTTTTTATATATAGCGCGAATTATTCGTATATCATCAACGTTGGTTATTTATTATTCGCCTTTCGTCCCATCCACAGATATTAGTAAGCCGGTGGGCGCTTAAACATATAGTATGTTGTACGATATATTCGGCCGAGTGGCGAAAACTTTTTAACGTTACACGCGTTTTGTGAATACCGCTGTAATTTATAATCGCCGAAAATGTTACGTTACCATACCCTAATTGTTTATTACGCTTTCTCTATATTGCCGATATTGTTGCCTCTCGGTACAAACGTTGTGTCGGATTTAAAAATATTTAGAAATTATGGCACCAACCGTGTTCGTCGCTCACGGTCTACATACCGAAACGATCTGGTTGCGGGTAAAAAGTATTTTGTACGCTCGAAATGAAACAATCCACGGCGTTCGTAATCGAATGTTTACACAAGTATCTCAAAAAGTACGGAAAACGGAACGAAGGTTTTATTTTACGATTCATACGTCACGCGTGGATTTTTAAACGTTTATTTCGCTTAAATAATAGTAACACGCCCTGAACGCGCGCCAATTTGTTCGAGTTATCCACATGATCGCATCTACCGTTAAAAACTTTTTACGGGAAACGTTAATTGTTAGAAAATGTACAATACTTCGATCGCCGGTGTTATGATAATTAACTATGAAACCGTGACTTTGGTATAAAACGGGAGGAAATTTCGATATTTATATTAAAATCGGACAACGCGTGTCACGATATGTACGTTTATAATTATTAGAATCGTCCGTATAAGCGAAAAATAGATATTGTTTCGTGGTTGCGAAATTAAGTACGGCGCTCCGATGCACGCAGTGCGTACCGACGAGTCGAATGTATACTGACGATCGTCTACAGTGTCGAACACGCGGCCCTCGGTTTTTTATGGCCCGCGCCTATTAATATTAACCGAGTATTAATTAATTTGTTAATTATTATCGTTAATCGTCAAAATAAAGTATACGATTAGTATAAAACGTATTCTTTACGATAAATGTTTACGCCAGGCGTAATATTCAATATATTCGGTCCAGTTAACCCTTCGCGTTTGAAACACGTCTGGTGCCATCGCGACGAGTATACGACGATATCGGATGAATGTATAATAAGTTGCCTGTACACTGGTTCCTTAAAAGTGATTACTACGGAAACCTGTTAAGAATCAATTTTTCAAAAAAACAACTACCGTTCGCGCTCAAAGGTCTACAAATTGAACAAGATAATACACGCCTTGTGGTCAACGTTAAAAACAAAAAAACACACGCGTTATTCCGCGCCGATATTAATTTATAATTAGTGGATAAGTACGAAAAGTCGTTGGACAATTGTCAGACGTCGGGCCGTACGAATTCGGTAGTAATACGTGCGCGCTATCTCTACGTTGGCTTTTCGTTTATTTCTTCGGGCCGAAACGAGACGACCGCCTCCTATCGGCCCACCTAGTAACGTACGACGCCGTCTGGTGCGTACGCGATAATAAATCGCGAAACATTCTCGGCGTGTCCCCTCCGTACGACGATACGTCCGTCGTTACGACGTGGACGCGAACGAAACGAACGCCAGGAGGAATGCCGAACCGAGAGCGTTGTTCGTACGCGCGTCGCGACCGTCTCCGCGCGGGCCGAGGACGACCGCGCGACGTTGCCGCTTCGTCGCGCACGCTACACGCCCGCCCCGTACGTTTTATACAACGTCCTCGGGAAATTACGGTTTACCGTGGCGGTGGTTGTGGTCGGCCTGTTCGACCATACGACGATGACAAGACGATCGGTCTACCAGTCCCCCCCAACCCCACCCGATTCCGTCTTCGCCAACGCCACCGCGACTACCACCACTCGTCCACAAATTCTACACGCATCGTGCGCCACATTGCGTCCCGTCGTCCGCTATTATTGTTGCCCGCGCCTTAATCCCCGACGATTTTGCCGCTCACCTCGTGACGTATCCGTGGTTATTGTTGTCCCGTTGTCGTTGTTCGTCCGTTCCCGTGCGACCGCTCCGCCCGTCCGACGTATTTCCGTGCAGCGGCGTTACTGGTGCGGCACTCTTTTCCGGCTCCCTTTCGTTCGTCGCCTCCTCGCTCGCCAGCGGTTCGGTCGTGTCAAACGAAATTCCAACGGACACACACACACACACAGTCCATACCGCAGTAGACACGAACATACGCATGTCCATCCAGAACCTCAACGTATTCGGTGAGTGCCGTCGCGAAAACGTGGCGCGGGCGTGCGCCGTCACGTTTTTCGACGTCGGGAAATGACGACGCGCTCCCTTTGTTCGTTCGAATTCGGACACCCGTGTTCAGTTCGGTTACGTTTTCGTCGTCCACCGTCCACCGAATCTCGTGGCCGTCGGTACTTAACCGCCGATCGGTCAACGACGTATCGTTTTCCACGATTGCGATACGTTTTACGTTTCTACATGTGTATGTGTACGATCCGTGATACGAACGTTAAACAACCGTCGCGGTCGTCATTCAGAAGCGATAAAAAAACCGTACGTTTTCGCCAATTTCCGGTTTACTTACCCACGCAAATTCGACGTCACTATTATTACACATATTCGCGTTCTTTCGTCCTCCATCGTTATAGTTCACCAACCCGTTGTAAGGTATACGTTAATTTATCGTTTCGTATTTAAGACCCGTTTGCGGATGCAATCAAGGGTGCAGACGATGACGTTCAAGACGGGCTTGTTCACATAAGAATTCAACAACGTAATGGTCGTAAAACATTAACAACGGTTCAAGGTCTGTCATCGGAATATGACTTGAAGAAGATTGTACGTGCCTGCAAAAAGGTATTTTTGATTTATTGTTAAACTCGACTTTCTCGTAAAAATAAACCAATTCGAGTTTTTAGTATCGTTTTATAGGTTATAAACATATTTAATTTAATAAACTCTTGCGTGTTTTAACGTAAGTTTTACTTTACGTCAATTATAATACGCGTGATATACTATGTAGATAACAGCGAACCTTCGGGTTAAAGCGATTTCAATGAAATGCGTTCTGTGTACAATCGATTAAAAATACTTTTATTTCAGGAGTTTGCTTGCAATGGTACAGTAGTCGAACATCCTGAATACGGTGAAGTGTTACAATTGCAAGGTGACCAGCGAGAAAACATATGTCAATGGTTAACTAAATGTGGTCTTGCCAAGTCTGATCAACTCAAGGTCCACGGTTTCTAAAAGAAACAATTTAAACATGAAGCTACAAAACACCATTGATTACTATACCACAACCAATTCAAACCGATTGCGATAAAAATTTAAAAATCCGAAATAATATGCTTTAATAAATATTATGTTATATCAGTAATCTATAGCGATTTTTCAAATCATATTTTTTATTTAATCTTCAACTGTAGATTTAAATATTAATCGTAAAGCTATGTATATCAATGCTACAGACATATTTAGAGAAAAATTCCACGTTGTTCCAATAATTAAATGTAAAAAAAAAACCCGAAATAAGTAAATTCTGTATTATACTTTGTTCTACGTGATGGTGTTCAAGTTCATTAAATGTATGGTATTTTTTCTTTTCTGTATGTATACATCATTTCTTTGTATTCGTAGATTATAATTAATTGCCGCATCCTAAATAATATTATTTTTATTATACGCTGAAGAAATGCGCACAATACGGGAACGTAAATGTTTTTTACCGAAATATCACCAAAATAATATTAGACAAGAGAACAAACTGTTAATAAAAGCCTTATTATAATAAAACAAACTGTGTACAAAATAATCGTACATATATATATGCATACTTAAATAACCGGTTAAGTTAGGTGAAATTTGAATATATTGCTCATTTAATTTGTACAAGGTATGCGTTTGTTTTAAAATTACAAAATAAATTTGAAAAATTAGTTTTAGATTGTATTAATTTCTAGGATATATCTTGCAGCGATCTTCTGTATTATTGAGTATATAAAAACCAAATTAACATAAATATTTCTTGTTCTAGAAAATAACTCGAATATGTATAATATTAAACGTGTACTAGTAAAATATTACAAGAATATTATAACCAAATAATAATAAAATTAACAAATTTTAATAAACTTTTATCGAATAATTTTAGCCAATTTCTATTTCTATCAATACCAAACTAACAAATGCTGTCGATAATAATATATTATTAAAAATCGCAATTGTCGTCGTGCTGAAAAATAAACGTATTTACTAATTATCAAATGTCTGCCATTTTAAGTATCCAAAGAATAATACACATCTTAAGGTGTACCTTGGATTTTTAACGACTAATAATGATATGTAATTTATTATCAATAGGACGACACATGTATGTACTTGTATTATTTAAATTGTGTGTATGTACATAACCAAAAGGTAAATTGATTATTATTTTAACTGTAGCTAATTTGACAATTCAAATTATTCTTAACTATTCCCATAAAATTATAGGTTTTTAATTGTAATTTTTTATTAAAATGATCGCGTATTCTCTATTTACTTAAACTAAATAATAAATATTTTAGTTTTCAAATACTCGTACTTTGATAATTAAATGTGGAAAATTGTATTCAATTACTATGTACATAATAATTCGTCGTTACAATCATTCGGAGAATAAAATAACAATTGAGAATTAAGTCGTGTAATTTAAATTATTTATACGCAAGTATTAAGTACGGATAGTTTTCAAAACACATAATCTTCCTCCCTATATAATGTAAGAAAAACAAAAATCTAAGTAAAAAGTACATTATTGATTAATAATATTTTAATTATTACGCGATTTAATAAGAAACTAAATGAATCCACTCCGACTGTCTATTAGCGCAAAAATTTGATGTTAGGACTTATTGTATGGTCGAAATTTATTCCGACGAAAAAGAATAATTAAAACAAATCGGAAATTAGTCGTTAACGTTTTGGAAAAGTATTATTTTGTTCTTCAGCCTACGTTAATCATTTGGTATGTATATCCGGACAGAGTTGAATAACGAGATAAATTATTCTAAGGGATCGTTTAATCGTTTGTAAAAAATACGTACACGACGACGAAATCGCGATAAACGCCCGTTTTTCGAAAAGTCGACAATTTCTAATTGTAATAGGCGACGTATTTTTCAAACGCGTTGACGACACGACGAGGAATTATTACTTACAACGAATCGCGAGTAAAAATTAGTACCCATAACGTTCGAAAACCATTCGTTTCTTCTAAATAGTAATCGGAAGAAAAACGAACGGCGCGAATTTATTATCGTTCGAAGAATTCGTCAAATAACGACACGCGCGTATTATTATCGCGACTCCGTATCGGTTGTTCCAAACAGTCGTTCTAACGACGTAATTATTACACTATCGGAGGTGTTCGTGGCAATGACGCGCGCGGCCGCGATGCCTACACGCGTTCGATTTTCACGATGAAATCCGACCGTGAATCGACGAACGTTTCGCCGGGAGTCGAATAACAAAAACGTACTTGATCGATACGGTAAAACTAATCCGCGCTATTACGTAAAAATAGTCGTATCCGGTGTTACCCGGACGTTATTGTTCAACGGCCAACCGTTGTTACTTCACGCCATCGGCGCGAGTGATGTGATTGTCCCAACGGCCGGCGGTAGTTACGAGCCGAAAATCGTTCGCCCGTCGATAGTGCCGCGAATTTTACGTCGATAATAACAACCGCGGCGATATTATCGACGACGGCGTACGTACAATTTTTCGTGACGGCGGAGGGAGGAGAAATACACAAGGGCGCCCCTTTTAAAATGTCATTACACATTCGGCCGTCCCCGCAATAAATAAGTATACTCGCGGAAGCCACCGTACGGTTCTGTTTGGTCGTAAATAGAAACGTTTCGCGTGTACCTCCCCTAAATTAAAAACCGTCGTTACGGTGTACAACGAATTGCCGCCGATAATCGGCTCGGTCCGTAGGTACCATTGGCCGTATTTTTGGAAACGCTATCGATTAAACGAGCCATACTAGCGTATACTTACATTAAGTACGTACTACACGCGCTATACATAGAATACTATAATAATAGTAATGCCCCCCCTCGTATTGGATTTATTTACGATAAAAAATTCATAAAAGATCGTCCCGTTCATTTTATAGTTCGTATTTTTTTGTATCGCGGACGCGTACCGCGGAATATTATTTATTAAGTTCAACGGAACGAACGGTTGTAATTTTATTATAGAACTCTATTAAACACGGCCGTCTTCTGGATTATTATTTCGTTTTTCCAAGGCTCTAGTGGGATACTGTCGTCACACACGGGGAAGTGTTCGATAAATTAATGAAAAACTATGAAAAAAAATTAACCGCGTTTTCTAAAATTATACGATATATATATATATATTAAAGCCGAATTACTTATTAATAGACCAGTGACGGTTTTGGCCATCAATTTTGATTGAGACAAGAGCTAAACGAAGCTCGCACGCTACAACGTATATATTTTTGTTTTTACATAACCGTTAATTTTATTTATATTGTAGTTGTTTATTTTCTGTCGTCTTTCGTATTGTATAACTTAATTAGTTCCGAATAACTATTAAAATTTAATATCTATTCGTACTTACTATACATAAACGTGCTATTTAATATGTATTTAATTGAATTTAAGCGGTACTCAAAAATTGTTTTTATTTTCTCGTATGTTATTTCTTGTCAATTACAAAGCAATGCAACGAACTCTCCCTTTCCGGACACAAGGTCGTACCTTAGTGGCAATGGAAGCAATTATTATATTGTATCGCCACGGTTATTGTTTTATCTTAATATATTTGAACGCGTTTGTGTCGAAGTTCCCTAATACATTTTTACAAACGAAATAAAACAATTCGACACTAGTAATGGCAAATAGTTTAATGTTTTGAACGAGGCACGGACACGTTTTTGCGTTATACATTAAAAATAAAAACGAACGAAAAATATTTAAGTTTTCGTTAAAATTAATAAAAACGAAATATTCGCTCGTCGATTAAAAAATCGTATCAACCGATAGGTGTAATACTTGTACAATAAACGACTAGAACTAATTCGAAATATTTAAAAAAATACGTTTCAAATATATATATAAACAGCGTACAACGGGATGAATTCCTAGTTCCGCGACAAAAATGAAAAGGACTAATTGAGTATAGAAAGATTTTAAACTTAAACGGTATGTTGTTTTTAGTAATCAGTTACCGTGTGTAAATGAGAAACGATTCGGGAAATGTTCGATATTTTAACGAGTGGAGGCCAACGACCGTCGGTAGTAGGCGAGTAGCGAACTATAAAGGAAATGGTACCGCCGATCGTTCGTCGCAAGATGCACGAGTTCTGCGTTCGTCGTCGCTGCGTTATTAAACTATTAGCCGTCGACCGATCGTACAGAAGGGAATTGGTTTTATTCGTCAAACGAATTAGGCCGTTAAATTATTTAACGTGGATAAATAAATAGCGCGAACTCGGTGGGTAACTTCTAAGTTACAGGTGACCGGCTGGGTTCACCCTCAAAACCGCCACTGATATATGGGCGCCCTAGGAAATCGAAACGCATAAACGCGTGCTTACATTACGTACACGCGTAGTCCGCGTGTTCGCGACGGGCGTAATCTGAAATGTACGTAATAACTATACAATTAACCTTTACGGATAGCTATTGCGCTAACGTTTAGAAATAAGTTTTTACGTAAAACGAGGTGGTTGTAGATTGAGTACGCCGACGTCCGAGTTTTACGCGTCCAACGATGAAATATCGTCACTTAAACGCGATAGGATAGGGACCGTCTTTTCCTAGAAGACGGTAGAGTAGTCGACGGGTGCCTACGTAATCACTATTAATACGGCCGTATATATATATATATATATATATATATATATTTACACGCGTACAACGAATTGAAGTACATAAACAGATAACGGTGTACGTAAACTATAAGCCGTATATTCCGCGTGGTTCGAGATCCTATATGCGTATAAATATGTCGTTCGGGCGTGAAACGTTATCGATAGTTACGCTACGACGCGAATCGAAACCGCGACTGTTATTCGAACACCGGTGGTATACATTCCTACCGGTGATTGTCCGATTTCGGCCGGCTGCGGTAAGTATTTGTTTCGATTTGGGAACGCTTACCGCGGTCGCCGCGTGATTCGCGAGGAAAACGCGACGGTCGGGAGTGGTGGTGGGGGGGGAAACACGTCCCGTCGTTCCCCGCGCCCGTGTATTTTTATGCAGCGCGACGTATACAGAGTGTCGAAGAATCCGTTTGGAAACGTCCGACCAATACACCGTACGAGACGCGTCCAAATTTATCGGACACGCTATTTGTGCGCTGGTAGATGTGTTTCGCTAGTTTTCGTTATAAACGCTGTACGGGCCGCGGCAGTTTCTTACGCGTCATTCCTGGCCGATATTTAATTAACGTTCGTAAACTTTTGGCGCGCGCTTAATTAACGGTTTGAAAAATTATTACGCATACGTCGAGCTCTGCGTCTACGTGATCCACGTTTTTTTATAACCCGGACTAATAAACAAAAATTATAACCAGGGCCCCGGTGGATCAATATTTTAATATTTTTTTTTTAATTAGATGGCCTAGTGTACACACACACACACACATACATAAATATAAGACTTGATTGGACTGGAAAAGATCACACCGGACCACGCTAGATAACGCCTGACCAAGACTACTATAGGCGCAACTTACGGAATTTGGGAGAGTTAAGTCCCTCAGTTTTCAAACTTAAAATTTACTTATTTAACATTATTTAAAATCAAACGTATCGGTATATCACATTTAACGAATTCGTTACGTAAATTAATACTATTTAATCGAAAATCATAGTATTACGTATTTAAAAAGCCAAACATTCGATTCGTATATAATTGTTTAAAAACAATTCAAAATTGATTCGAATTTAATGTAAAAATTTTAAAACACGTTCACCCTATAACCTGTATGATTTCTCGTAATTTACCGTAACAATTACCCGCGCACAAACGTTCGTTTTTTTCCGTGCGACGTATACAAAATTAATTAAGAACTATTATGACAAATTCGGATATTCGTCAGTTTTAAACAACAAAACAAATTTAACAAACTCAATTAGCGCTAAAATTATTAATAATAACTACGGTGAAAAAATATCGATAATACCCTAGTAAAATTAATTTAATATATACGTCTAAATAAACGGTTTCGAATATTTTAATTATTTATTTGAAGAGAGAAAGGAAGACTAATGGAAATACCGAAAGTATAAGAAATATTGTCCTATCCATATTTTTTTATTTAGTTGCACCTATGTAGTCCGAACTATATAAAACTAAGCCGAACCTGATAATATATATATATATATTGTTACGATATTCGATATACGACACGTCGATATACATATTGTATTTGTTTTTATATAATAACGAAAATTGTTTTTATTGTTACAAGTAAAACAATGGACGATTTATATACTATTTTCTATACTGCAATCTCGCTCGAATAATCATTATACACTTTAGATTAAAATATCGCAATAGTTTTACGTAATATATATATATATAAATGTATTTAATAAACTACATATTAAATAAGGATGTTATTACAAATGATGACTAATATCATTTTAAATTGTACGTTTATTTAAATACGTTACCTAATCGCACGCGTTACTAATTAGTATGTTACTTATATAACACGAGCGATCAAATTAAACTTATTTAACCAACTGTATTAACAAAATATATTACACTCGAACTTCAAATTTTATCAAAACCTATGATAAAGCAATTTGACGAATTACTTTTTTTATAGAATAATTTTTTTTAATTGTCTCGATACATAGTGAAAAATATTTTATAACTCCCGAATTTTTAAATTTTAATTTGGTAGGTATATTTCGGTATATTCAACAAGATTAATAGAAAATTTCACGAGGAAAATGTGTATTCTAATGAATACGACTTATATATATTATTATATATATATATATATATATATAAAATTATTTGTTGAGTCATACATTTATTCAATAAAAAAGTACAAAGGGTTATTGATGGTAGAACTGTAGAAGTGAGACAAAAGTATTGGTAGTTGAATAGAAATATGACGCAGTATAACACAATCATTTTTATAGCGCTCAAAATTAATAACGCGCGAAGAAAAGAAAAAATAAATACTCGGTTTCGCCCAATAAAAGGAAAAAATTTAATTTAAAAATGGATTTACCCGTGGGGAATTTTTTTATTATTTTATCAAAGTAATTCGATAAATTATTCGACGTTATTTTTCCTAGGTAAAAGCTCAAAATATACATTTGTTCAAAGTTACCCCGTAGTGTGGCGTACATAATAATAATTATCTTCTTACTAGCAAATTATTTTCATACGTTTGTAACCTGTAGATATTTGTAATGTAAAATATAATTTTACCGTGTCCTACGCTTGTACTTTATTTCCTTATATTATAGGTCGTCGACGTGTTTAGTAATTTGGAGATAAAATATCGTTATATTTTTTTTAATTAAATCGTTACTTTTTAAAAACATTTCCCCAGCATTAACCACGCGTATAAGTACGAAAAATGATATTAATTTATAAGATTATTTACAAAATTATACTGTATACCTCTTTTAGAATTCTAGACACAACGCCATTCGTAATCATTTCACTTTTCATTTAGAATTCAAATTACGGTACGTACATACACGATTGCAATATTTTGTTATTTAAAATTTTGCTTCGAAATATAAAATATAGGATTAGGATATATAAATATAACCTCTAAATATGATCTCTATGTTGTTTATACGTTGGACTGATGTAATAATTGTCTCTTCGTTAGTCGCGTATTTTGATATATTTTATACATTTAATAATGTATCTTTCATTTTCATTACCACATTTTGTTTATTAAGAAAAAACGCTAGTGTATTTTAATGCCGTTTAAATACCTATTTTGAGTTTTATGTACTTATAAGTTATATTTTAAAACCAGCGAATTAGGCTAGATTTAACATTAATCGTTCGTTTTATTAAACGACCGATAAAAATTACAATTTTCTAACCAACTGAAACATGTTTATGCCGAAGAAACGAATTAATTAATTGGAACGAACTTGTTGGCGTTTTCTACGCAAGAACTTTCCGGGGTCTGAAATGTGAATAGCGAATAGAGTAATACTCACTGCGTTCACGTATTGTACACGAGAGATATTAGCATAGATAATAAATAAATAAACGACGATTACGCGTTATTAGTATTGAGTAGAGTGGCCGCGGTCGTTTTGGGGAGAACAGCGAAGGCGAGAAAAGATACGGAAAAAGACACGGGTACTCATTTAACACGTTGGAGAGCTTACTTTAAGTGGTTATATGGGGCAATTATTTTTAAATCGGTACGATTTTTGTTTGCCGGCACTATCGAATGGTATGTGACGAAATCGTTAGAAAACCGGCTAGAATTCCGAGTTACACCCGACGGCGTAAGCGAAAAACGTCCCGTTAGTTACGTACGAACGAAAATTCTCGAAAACGGCCGTACTAACGTATACGGGGGGGGGGAGGGAATAGCCAAAACGCCCGTTTTGTTTTTTCATTGTCCGTGGTCGGCACACGTTTCGGTCGGGAATATCCTACCGTTGTTGATACCTTGGTACAAGTAGTACGTTTGTCGTCGTCACGGTTAAAAACGTACTCGTTTACGATTAATTTTCGAGTACAATTTTATAGGCGTCGTGTGTACACATGCGGTTAGGTTCGAATAGTCGTTTTTAAACTTTTCCGACGGAAGTGGCGGACGGACGGCGCACGCGCTTCGTACACGCGATATTCAATAATATCGGTCCATATAGGCGTACACGCACATACATTCACGCATACGGTAACGGGAAACCGCGCGCGCGATCGGTCGCCTCAATGGCAACAACGGCGGGCGGCAGCTGTGTCGCGGAAAGCGTTGGCGGTTCGAGAGGACGGTGGCGCGCGCGCGGTGTGTTGACGGAGGTAGCGGAGTCGCGGAGGTTTTCACGCGGACGTCTCCGTCCCGCGCGTTTTACGTACGTATTATAATATACACCTCTCTCCCGTCTACGCGTGTATATATATTAAACTCGAGCGTGGGCGTAGTAAATATTACACACACACACACACAATTGTGTGTAGGAGAACTCGGTGATGCGACGCATCAGCTGTCCGCGGCGCACGAACGGTCGATATTATGTATTTTATCGGGCGACGGCGAGCGCGACTCACGGTCAACGGTGTCCGCCGCCACTGTCACCGCGAGTAGCGCCGCGAAAACGCGATGGCGTACTTAAATAATAAGCGCCACCGGTGGCGGCCTGGAGCCGTAAAGGCGTTAAAAAATCGCGAAATGTCGTCGTCGTCTGCCCGGTGTTTATACGAAAGTCCGAACATACGTCGGGTACGAGTATTTCGAAAAATTGCGCGCGCGTCGACGGCAATCGACGTGTCCCCGTACCGGGGTACACGTTTTCGAGAACGTCGAACGACGCGGAGGATTAGCGACGATCATCCGCGTATTGCGAACGTGGATTATGTTCTGGACGAGAATTGCGAAAACGCGTGCTGTAAACATTCTCGACTCGTGCTCGCCTGGAATGAATTTCGGCGACGAACGCCGGCGAACGGTCGGGGGAAACAGTTGCAAACGCAACAGTATCCAAATCACGATAATAATTTAGGATACGCGACGCGTAAACAAAACGAACCGAGATAAAACTGAAAGCGCCCTCCACCAGACAACACATTGCGTCGTATCGCGCGCACATATGGAAACGTAGAACCGTATGCGGCGTGCCAGATACCCGTAGTACAACGCGTAACTATACTGATATAATTAAAAGCGGATTTACTGGAAGGGGGGAGGGGAGACCAAACATCGTTCGGTTTTACTGACGTATATCCGAAAACGTCGAATTAAAACGCGAAACGAAATAAATTTTTATATACGAGCCGGCGAATTGAATTCGAAATCGTTTGTTGCTGTGACGTAATACGGTCGAAACGCCGCTATTCCTAATAACGAATCTTTCCGTTTAGAGCCGCCTTTCAATACGGATTTTCACAATTCCGAGACTTCTATTACGGCCGAATCGATTTCCCGTCGTCGTCCCTCGAAACGCCAAAATTTCATCAAAATTCACGGAGCTACCGTTATTATTTACTCTCTTATCCGGTATATCACGATAATACCACAATAATACCACGATAATACCACGTGCTTCGGAAGAAAAAAATACGAACGCTTCTCCTACTCGCCGCGTCGATGTTAGTTATTTTACTTACGCGGAAAAGAAATCCTAACAAATTCTATTATCCGGGATCTATTATATTGTATTATTATAAAGAGCGCTATAGAGTATACGTACGTACGTACACACACACACACACACACACACACACATGTACATAGTGCTAAATATTCGCGTAAAGGTCTTTTGACTCTTCTTCCCTCTAATGGATGGTTTTGGTAAACACGCTTTTTATATTACAAGTACAGATATTGTACACATTATAATGGGTATATATTTGCGTACATGTTTACGTTGAATACATAATATAGTAACGTAAACGACAACATTTCGACTTATTGCGTTATCTAGTACTTATACTAGCCTTATACGTTATAGGAAACGAATACCTTTTTGAACGTTTAAAATAGACTATAGCTTTATAGTGTCCGCGGGATTTACGATGATTATAAAATTAATATTAAATTTCACGCTCCACGTGACGTATGTAAAAAAGTACGTTCAAGGTGGTCGGATTTAACTATGCGACATTAAATTAACGTTTTACTCGCGTTATAATATTATATTCTTCATAAGTTATTCATACGTTTGATCATAAAATCGATTATAATATATTTATGTATAACATCTAGGGACTTGTTGGAGATTTTTTAATGAACCGTATATTTCAAAGGTTTAAATGTTATTATATCAACATACATTTTGTACTTAACTGTAATCGTGACCATTGTAGTTACCTGTTAAATTTAATTTCGTAAAATGTAAATTTCACATTATAGAACGATGAGGCTATAACGATATATAGTGGGTATTTATTGTAAGGACAAATATAGTTATTTCTTTCGATAAAAAAATATTTTCAAAAATTACATTCCGTATAAGAATTAAGTGTTTAAATATATCGAACTAACTTCGATTCTGTTACATGATTTTTTTATTCGTTTGATAAAAAAAAAATGCTATAAACAACACCGTTAGTCCTTGGATATTTAAATAATTATTAACTTCGAAAAATTTAATTGCTCGTATAATACAACAATAATTTTGTTTTAGTAGGTGATAATAATCATTCCTATTAAGTACAAGGATATTTTGTTTACCGGGAAAATTATTGACGTAGTAAATACACTTTTTATTGTATAAGTATAATTAAACCATAATTTAATTTAATATAAATACACTATTACAAGGAACTTATAAAACATATTTTAACGACTATTTTGTGAAAATGTGTTTTGTAAATAGTTTTAATGGAATTAAACATTATATTGTCTAGCATTGTCACAAACTGTTATTATCGAGTATTTTAAAGATTTTTTTTTAGGGCGAATTAAATTTTAACTCGAATATAGACTATGATCCGATGACTGATTGTTATTTTTAAAATACTATAAATATTCAAATTGAAATAAACATGATAAATGTTTATTATAGTGTTTTAGCAATATAGTTTTATTTGTTAATGAAAGCGGAATTTATTTTACACATTTTCATTATATAAGATTATATAATGATATATAATTTAAGTCTTATAAGTAAAGAAGTAATATAATAATAATATCAGGTACGTTAATAACGCGTAGAGTTTAATTTTATAATTAAGGCAATAATATTTGATAGTTTATATTTTAAGATGTCCACGTTAGTATCGTTAAAATAAAAAAAAATGTCAACATTTATAGTTTTCGTCTATTACACAAAACATTTACTATCATAAATTTGTATGTGTGCTGTGTGTGATAAACAATAATGATAAATAATGTTTACATCATTTTAAAGACTTCATAACATTTTATTTCCATGATTACTTTTAGAAACTCGAAGGGAATAATAATTAACTCTTTAAAATAGGTATTAATGTTAATGTAACAATTTATAAATGATAAAATGCATCATATATATATTATAGGTATAAGTTAGTCGATTGAATATAACCTTCCTATTATGGAAGTAAATTAATAGGTTACGATTTTTTTATAAAAATAATAGTATAAAAAGTTTCAGGCAAGTTCGATTTATATAATTTAAACTTAGAGCATGAATAATAACGGTGTATAATTAATTAAAAATTACTTTATTTAAAAATTAAAATAACATAAAATTATAGACAGGAACAAGTTATTAATAAAAAGATCAAACATAAATATATATATAGGTTTTGTAAATATGAATTATTTATTTTGTTTTTATAGTACTTCATCCAACGTGTATTTAAAAACAGAGAAATTGGACGTTAAAGTCTATTTTAAATAATAAACGTAATATAATATAATTATTATTGCAGCAGTGGACTTTTAAATGCCATCCTATAATAATTTGTGCGATTATGATAAACATGATGACCTAATCACGATTTGACTAGTAAGTTGTTTATGCTATGAAATTAATTATGGTTTATACTTTTCTTTAACATAATTTATGGATATATTTATAATAAAATGTATATAGTTGTTCCTTATATAGATAAAACATTTATTTTGGATGAAATAGTACTGTTTACTTTCTCTGTGAATTATATAAAATTAATTCGTACACGTTTTAAATTACAGTAATCTACGTTTAGAAAATAATTTTTGTAATCGGTATACGCACACACACACACACACACACACACACACAGATTCAAAATCATTGTATATATATAATTCAGGAAGACCTATTGCATAGTATATTTATGACAATAAAAATATTAGTTTTGAAATGGATAAATTTATTATTCTAGCATTATTACTATACTAAAAATCCTTAACATCATAATGAATAATGACGATAATTTATCTACAAAGTATAATACAGTTTATAAAATTAACAATTATATTTTTATTTCAATTAGATATAATCCAAAATTAAAATTCGGATTAGTTGTATAAAACGTTTAAAAAATATTATTTTGGTTTTAAATTCAAAACATCAATTTACGATGTATTCAAAATGGCGATAATGACGTCATTGAATATTTTTTTATTCTTATATCCTCTTTCTCTTAAGTAAGTATTAAAATATAACTTTTTAACGATTGTTTTATTATTTTTGTCTAGTATTTTCCGCAATTATTTTCTAATAAAAATTGTATTAATAATTCGTTAAACGAGTTAAAAACGTAAACGTCTTAAAGGGTATAAAATAATTCGACCGACTTATTACTATATTATGGCGATGTATTAATATATTTTGTATAATCTTATATTGACTTGCGCTTAATTTTTTCGTTCAAATTATTTTGTTATAATATGCTATACCTAACCATATTATAAAATATAGTATAGTAATTATTTCGGTTTGTGAAGTTTCATATTAGATGTTATAAATGAGTATAAACATTTTTTTAATTTCAACGATAATATTTATTGTTCGGTAATTTAGTTATATCGGGTTCCTATAGATATTCTTTTGACAATACTTATAATACTTTTAGAGCGGTCCTATACACCGTAATAAAGTATGTTATTTTTATGAATTCCACGTCAAATATCGCTTAAGGTCTAAGTCCGTACTTTTTATATATATATATATGTCTTTAAAATGACCTCGGACTTTACTGTAATATATAGATATAAAATATCATTAAATAGGGAATCAATTATACATTATCCGTAACAGTATAACAGATAAAGAATATGTACATGTTAAAAATAATTATTGTCCTATAAACAGTAATTTCTATGTTCAAATTATTGTAGTCACATTCAGAACTGATTCGTGAACACATTCGTTATACACATATGAGAATCAAAATTTTTTCACGTGAGAATTTATCATTGTAGTCATTTATATTACGTCGCAGCTGATACGATAATCAGAATAAAAAACAATTTTAAAGTTATTATTAAACATAATTATTAGTTACGTACGTATCGGATAAAATCTTAGCATTAATAACTAATACGCTTTTTCGTTATAAATAATATTATGATATACAATTGTACAAATTCACGTTAAATCCGTAACTGTATTTAATTACTATTGATTTTTAATTTTATAATTATATGTATACTTATTGTATCGTGAGTTAAGGGATAATGAATACAATGATTAACTAATTAAACCAATATTTAATACATATTACCTACTCCAAGAATAATACTGTAATCAAAAACGCGTTAATTATAAACGTTTTTAGGTAGACGAGCGTTAGATATAACGTGTATTTTATTCGTTTAGAATATATCGGATTTTAATTGATTATTGATAGACTTTTTATTTTGATATTTGTACATATTTTGTTACCATAGTATAATTTTCATCAAAATGTCGGAATATTTTGGTAGATTGCAATTTAGTATAACTATATATTAAATAGTTCTCGCTGGTATAGATCAAAGTTTCGTTGAATTTTATAGTGGATGAAACATTTTCCTATACAAAGTAACCCGTAAGCGTTGCTTTCGCAGCCCCAATTACGATTTTACCTAAAAACGTAAATACATTAAAAACAAACTTTAATAATAATCGTATTGTTTATTGGTAACGGAAAAAAAGCACGATATTATATACAATTAAATAAATACGTTTATAATGCGTGAAAATAAAAATACTGTTAAGCCCCTTCCCTCCGAAAAATATTTCTAGGCACGCCCTCCTGTCCGTCAGCTATACGTCGTTTCTAGATGTAGGTTTCTTTTATTGTATTTAGTATTGCAAATATGAAAATACCCGGCATCCGGGTTTAGTTTTCACTTGTCGATCGTGTGATATTATTCGAAACTCGGTGTAAAAAAAGGATACGAATTAATAACAGTGGTCGCCAAAACGTTTAAGAAACTTGCCGCGCCATTCTAACGTCGACGGCAATCGACGTGAAATAATCGTTTTGCACTTCGGGGAGTAATTCGATCATTTCCATTTACACTCACACACCCAATCACCGCCACCGTTGTTCGCCGGTAGACGGATAGCGATAAATCGTTATTCGCACGGCGAATCGTGCGGGCGAGACGGTTAGATCTTTTGAGAGACGGCGGCACGACGAAATAGCGTACGGTAAAATAATAGACGGAGGCGACGATCGTCGCGGTTATCGAACGCGCACGAAGAATCGGCCGAGAGTGGCTGCCCGTCGGTTATCATAATTATCGGAACGCTTCGTCGCCAGACGCGACACACACGCGCGCGCGCGTTTCCGTGTCAATATTGTGGACGGATTATCATATTTCGTTTCTCTTTCGTGGCGGTTACTAACAATGCACTTATCGAACAGTTTCGGCCAAAGCGGCGGTATCGGACGACGACGACGACGACGACGCATAGACGGAAGCGAGCGACGGGCGACGACGACGAATGGAAGGGATCGGTCACGGGGAGCGTGTCGGTTGACGACATCGGCGGCGGCGGCGGCGACGGCGGCGAGTCAAAGCCGTACCGTTCTCGCGCTCAACAGGTCCGGCGTTATCTCTGTGCGCCGTGCGGCTCGCAACAGTTCGTAGTGCAGTGTCGTCGTCGTCGTCGTCGTCGTCGTGAATTCCGTAAAACGCAACGCGCGCTATAATATTCGTGTAAACATTTGACGGTACGTTCGGTGGTGTGGTGCCCTACCCCCACCCTATCTCCCCTCACGAGCGTTTTTCCGTCGTTTTCCCTAACTGCCGCAAGCCGCGTACGGAAAACGGGGACGCGTCCGTTATCGTCTCGCGTGGGCCGGGAAGGGATCGTGCGGAACCTTGCGTATCCGGGAGTGTGCGCCCGTGCGCGTGTGTGCGCGCGCGATAGGTAGTGCACGTGCCCCACGAAAACGGTTCGCTCGGATCCTCGGCCCGTACGTGGACGACCACCACGGGGGCTGCTGTTGTACTCCCGGCAGTCCGCCGCAGACGGTTCCGGTGCAGGCTGCAGTCCACCGCCGGTGCGGGTCATGACGTTCCGGACCAAGGGCCACGCCACCACCACTACCACCACCGTTACCGCCACCGTCGCTACCACCACCACCACCGCCGCTGCCACTAATAACAACAACAACAACAACAACAACAACATCAACAACAACAACAAGCACCAGCCGCTACATCCCGACGACGACCATCAGCAGCAGCAGCAGCCGCCGCCGCCGCATCGGCGGCACCGGGGAGACCATCGTTACGACAAGACCGCGGCGACGGAGCTGCAGCAGCTGTTACAACAACCCTCGCTCGGCGGTCCCGCGGCGGTGGCGGTCGCGGTGGCCCGCCCGGACACCGTCGGCGGCGCGTCTTGCATTTACGCCGCTTACAGTCCCCGATGTTACGTCATACAGAAGGTAAGTGACCGCCGCGGTTTTTGGCGCACCGTGCCGATGTCACGCGCGCGCACGCGTTCCGTACCCCACGGACGACACCGGAACCGTGACGCCGAACCCGGAACGCGCGCGGTTACGTGGTTACGTTGGTGTGCGCGTGTGTTATATAGTGATTGGTTAGCGAGAGACAGAGAGAGTGAGCGAGTGAGAACGAGTGAGGTTCCGCAAAGTGAGAGGAAACGCCGCCGCCGTATACTAGCGCGCGTATTCCTACATATATATTTATATAAACTCGCGCGTCTAAACGAAAACCTGTATTCGCCTTTCTCCGCGAACTCCATCGAGAGAGTGGTCGGTCGGTCGGTCGGTCGGTCGGCGGCCCCGCGCGGTATATTTATCGTCTACACGTGCGGGGCGCGACGCGCGATTTATCGTTAACATTATTTAGTTTTCGTTATCCGGCCGGCGCGACGTAACGTTTAGTTAGCGTAACGCGCCCGCAAAGGCCGTTCGTTTCGGCGGCGCCCGTCGTCGTTAACATATGGTAGCCACTATTTGGGGCCACTCCCGCCGAATGTCGCCGAAATATAGTCTCGCGCGCGTACCTACCCCTACCAAACACGCCACCCTTCCCTACCACACGCACATTTAGATATATTTATATACATACACGCGACACCCATAGATTTCCACCCTCGTACACGGCACCCGCGAGACGTGTAACGCGTGTAACGGTTGCTGGGCGCTCTCTTGGTCGAAAAAATCGATTTTTTTTTCGGCGCGTACCTATTATGTATCGAGGCTGGGCCCGTTGACGATTATTTTTAACTCGACGACGTTAAAATGATCGCGTTTTTTTCCCGACTTTTGTTCGAAAATTCCGTTTTTACGCTCGAAAGTATCATGGCGAAAGATAATTGCCAATTTTTTTACCTAACTTTCAACTTGTCAACTCGTTGACGCCCTTCCCCCAACCTCACTTTATACCAAAATACGCACACATACGCGAGCGCAATAATATATATTTACATCCGCCCACGTTTACGCGTATACGGGTTTTTATTATTAGGGACATAATTCTAGTGTCGATATGTAAGATATATGTCCACTGGCGTATTGTTGTTCCTGGTGGTGCGGCGTATTTTTTTCGTTTAACGTAATAAACAAAAACGTACGGCCAGTGGATCACTCGGATAAAGCTTTAATAATAGAATTTTACAATATACACGAGCTGTCCTAATAATTGATCGTATAACGCGTAGATTTGAAATGCTCGATTGAACGTCGTCAGTTTTAAATTTTTCGACTGAATCCTATGTAAGCGAAAATGACCGAAAACTACGACGAAATATTTTAAGAATTTAAATGGTTTCGACTCGGGTGAAAAGCCGATGGTCTTTAAGTATTAAGCTATGGCTTCTTTACCCGAATTCGAAAAAACATTTCCTTAACGATTATCGACGTAGCACATATATGACACCCAACCTCGCGCGACCCGACGGCAGACTCGTTCCTAAGTATTTATTGCATACATTTCGTACGAATTTATCATTCCCGCTTTTTATATACATATGTAGCGTAGTTGCGCGTATCTGCCGTCGGCACCGTCCCGCTTTTCCTATAATCTCGCGTAATATTATACCATTGGTATAGCGACTGTAGCGATAATCACCAGACTTATTAACCACGCATAACGATTGTGGCGGAAAACATTGCGTTCGATTGACGTTTTTTTTTCTATATTTATT
Source organism: Geopemphigus sp. TES_GeoC_2020 (assembly GCA_025469175.1). Taxonomy (NCBI): domain Eukaryota; kingdom Metazoa; phylum Arthropoda; class Insecta; order Hemiptera; family Aphididae; genus Geopemphigus; species Geopemphigus sp. TES_GeoC_2020. The sequence goes on along the minus strand of JAIPRN010001367.1, from coordinate 21,897 downwards.
GAACGTTTATATATATATATATGATACGTCTCGGACTGATTCGTAATGTATTGTCACCGGGGAAAACTCGAACAAATTTGAATACAGATGTATGTAATGTTTGTTGCAGTAGTGTTTATTGACGTGACGACGTTTAAACGATTTGCGGTATTTTTTTTTCGTGTATCTACGCGGCGTTAATAAGTCTTGTGAAAATCATTATACAGTCACGTTTTCGAACAGCCTTATAGGCCGCGTAATAATAATCGATACACGCGCGCATAACTGCGAACGACATCGCCGCGACCGCGTATAAAAACGACATCGATACGTTTAAAATGACTTTGTAAATGCGGAAGAAAACATATGTTTTCGTATACACACGTTACGCGGCACGCCTTCGGACGCGTCGTCGAGACTATTAAAATATTTTCGTGCGACATATCGCGCGCGCGTACGGAAAAGAAAAAATAACTCATAAATAATGGTAGTCACGGATGAAAACCAATGAAATTGACCGCGATATACCAAATATTGTGTATACATATATACATATATACATATATATATATATATATATATATATTATACATCAATCATTGCATGTTCCTGGCCGCGTTTTTCAGATCACAATATATATTGACTTACAATGTTTTAGCGTATTTATAGTGTGTATACCCATATATTATTATATATTGTAAAGCGTACCCGAATATTAAAATAATTTAACTTAAAACGGTGCACAATACATATACGTGTATTAATATAATAAATGATATTACGACTGCGTATAAGATATACATAATACGAAACTCGATTTATAAAATACTAACCGTCAGTATTTCCACGTTGTTCAGGTTTAGGAGGCGATTTCGCTAAAGTAATTCAATGGCTTTAAGTATGGCAGACTGAACATGACATCTCGCGGTTAAACGTTCAAATACAAGTTGATTATTCGTTTATTAGAAAGTGTAAACAAAAACGCTGTTTCGTTATTCTACGCGTAGATTTGTCCACAGCAAGTGGCGGCGAAATTGTACGCGTAGGTATTTTATATCGTACGTCTATAGCGCTCCAACTACGAATTAATAGACGCGACATTCGTCAAAATCTCGGTTCGATATTTAGGGAGATTGCCCCGAAAAAAGGAACTTCATTTGGGAGGTAGGAGAAACTTGGATAAACTGGGTAAATATGAGGGAGCGAGGGATTTTTTAATTTAGCCAGGGTTTCAATCGAAGAATTTCCGCACCAAGTTTGGAACCATTTACTTAAATTTGAAGCTTAAATATAGGACGTTTAAAACAAACAAAGATGTCCGTTTTCATATTGAAGATTACCCTAAAACTTTGCGTCCTTGAAGACTTAAAGTCGTTGTATTGATTATTACCATTTACTTAGAGTAGATGGTTTTAATAGATTATTTGTATTACTGTGATAAATATTTACATACCATAATATACTACTATATATTACTACATTTTAACGTCATTTTAAGTTTTAATTTTACGTCAAAATAATTGACAAACGTTTGATATATATATACTACAATGTCATTCCAGTAAAAAAAAAGTGCCTGGTACAAAAATACCGATACTTTAAGAACTACTTTTACACGAATTCATAAATAAAACAAATTTTTAATATTGTCGTTTACTTGTCAATTATCCTTAAAAGTATTTATAGAAACTTTATAATTATTTAATGCTTTTTAGTTGGAAGGTTCGTCGTATTTTATTTACTAATATATAATAGGCGATAATTATGTTTGGTACAGTTTTTAAAATCAGAGAATTTCTTACATCTAAATTTATGAACATTGGGTACTCGTAAACATTTTATTCAAAATAATACATAATATAGGAGGAAGTAATGCGAAGTGGTTAGGTTTTCGTTTATTTATCATTTTGCCATTCACCCATCACTGCTATTCTCAATCGTAACACTACATCATCAACAAATTGTGACATACTCGCGTAAACACGTGTAAAATGTGTGTATAACGCATATACTAACCATCTACAATTTATCGGTGTCTCCGTATTTTGTATAGTCGGGTGAGTCATATAAAAATGAATTTCACAGACTTATACGTCCGCCATATTGTCCGTATTTATAGTACTTACATATTATATTGTTAGAATGTACACGGGTGTGTGTGTGAGATTGTAAAAACAGACTTTACACTAGTGGCGCAGTCTAACAGTAAATTTAATAATAATAATTAATTCGAAAATCGAAGGGGAAAATGTTTTGTGTCTGTGTATGTATGTGTGGCGTGCGTAAAAGCGCAGTTATTTTACGGACGAAGAGGGAGCGGAGAGGATGTCCGCCGTCGCGGTCCTTGACCTTCGAAATCGTTTTAAACGAGTCTAATAAGCTTCACGTACTGACGTACCTGCGTACGTCGCCGTCTAAATGAATGTTCACAATAATAATACGTGATACTTGCGGTGAACGCACGTATGAAAATCAGTCAGTGAAGTGTCAACAGGTGGTGTGTCGGTAGATTTTTCGACTTGAACGGTGGGGAATTACCGAAAGTACATAATTATATAGTATTTTTATACATATACGTGTGTGTGTGTGTCTATTTTAGAGTAGTAACAGTAGCAGTAGTATTAGTAATAGTAATAATAGTAGTAGTAGTAGTAGTAGTAGTAGTAGTAGTAGTAGCAATAGTAGTAGTAGTAGTAGTAGTAGTAGTAGTAGTAGTAGTAGTAGTAGCAGTAGCAGTAGTAGTAGTAGTAGTAGTAGTAGTAGTAGTAGTAGTAGTAGTAGTAGTAGTAGTAGTAGTAGTAGTAGTAGTAGTGGTAGTATTAGTACCTGGCAATTTGTCGGTGGTGGGGAATGGATATTAAGGGAATGAGGTGCAGAGAATGGGGCACTAGGTATAATAAAATATACGGCGAAGAAATGTACATGTGTGTGCGCGTTTGTACCGTATTTCGAAGGAGTTATAAACTCCGCGACGCCCTGTTTTAGTGAAAGTACATCGACTTAATCCGCGTATGTATACGATATTTCCACTCCGTTATTAATATTATTATTATTATTATTATTATCGTCTGTTGGCCTAAGTATTGTGTCCGTTACGCTATACGCGCGTACGTATGTAAGAATATACAATGTATGTACGTCGTCGTCGTTTTCCGCGACGCAAAACGGACGGACGGGTCGCGACCGGAGATTTATTGTATCTCCCCCAAGGTCCCTTTCATTTACAATTAAAACGTAATAATATACGTGAACTTACATCCAGTTGTGACTTGTGAACGACGTGATTTTTTTTCGCAACGTGTTTCCATATACTTACGACATAACGCGTTTATATTGTATCGTATTATTCGTTTTATAATAATATCGCGTATATTACGTATAATTCAAATCCGTTCGTCGCGTAGGGTGCCCGTAAGGTACTATGCAAATGTACGTCGTTCAAATTCGTTTTCGACCACCGGTGGTTGTCACACGCTGATTTCACGTCTACGAATCTTAACAATACTTACGGCTAACGATTTATTTGAATGTAACCGGTCGTGTATATATATATATATATAGATTTGATCAAGTCGCAGTAGTTTGCAAGACCCTATATTATAATATGTAGTAATCTAGAACGATCAATGAGTTAGGGGCTTAATTGTTATTCGATAAAAAAAAAAACTAAAACACATGGACATTATAATAATATACGTTTAAAAAATATAGACATCCGAATTAAACGTATACGGTATATTATTCGCAATTATGTAATTTTCGTTGTGAACATAACGGTTGCCGGAACGTAATAATATTTGATAAATACTCCCAGACGTTGATTAATATATAACCAATTATATATATATATATATACGTATCAATGATTTATCGCCAACAATAATACGAATACGCGGATCTATAGGTTTCGATCGTTTTGAATCGTACCTCCCCCCTCGATTCCTATTTCGCCAAACAGCGTTTCGATAAATAAATATTTTTAACGCGCGTACAATAGCGTTGTATTATAGTAACAAACAATTCAGAATACTATAATGTACTTCGCGCGATGTTGAAGTGTCAAATTCCAGTACACAACGTACATACATGTAGGAAATAAAAACGCTGTATGTCATAGTTTAGGAATTTAATATTTTCGTCGAAATTTACATTCCGTGCACAAATCCCAAACCTATATGAGAAATACGTATTGCGTGTGTATATATATATATATATATATATATATATTTATTTATTTATTCGTGCGCTCTTTATCTTAAATAATAGTTAAACGTCTATTTAAAATCATAATAATATATTTGTTTTTAATAATCGCGTTATTTTTGCTGTTACGGTTCGACGAATTTTTTTCGATAATTTTTATTGCTAAACGTTTGGTATTTTTAATCGAGTTTTTATAATAAATAATATATAATATTGTAATTTATTAGCGTTTAGTGAACACTCTCATATTTACTTTTTACCTTACACTGTGCTAATAAAGTATATACAACAGTCGATAAAATTTATTTATTTTAGGTTAGATAGGTAATTTGTTTATAAAATGTATGCAATCGAATAATAATACACCGCAACGCCGCAAAATAAATAAGCTACGTTTAATTTCGACGTTCTTAACCCTGATCGTGAAAATCGAGAGTACATTAATTTGCTATTATTATTACAAAAATAAATATAAACGTAAACTATGTTTGTGTCGACAATTCAAAAGTCTATTGTACACGATTTCAAGGTATTTGAACAACTGTTCAAACAGGTTTTCCTCTGTTTATGAGTTCACCTAATAACTGAGCTCTTGGCGACTCACTAAACCTAGACGAACGAATTACCCTCTATGCGTATGACTGACAGTTGTTATGATACGTTCAGTAAATTTGCATTTGTCATTTGTAGTGCGCTGTAGAAATAAAAGGAATATTTCAAGCGGGTTAATTAATCGCGTTATTAATATCAATCTGAAATCGACATTTTGTAAGTATTCAATCGTTATACACAAATATATATTACCTTTAAGTACATATATTTATTTTTCAATGGCGGCTCAAATATGGGCACGGTCACAAAACGATAGCTTCATAAAATTATTTTGGACGAATAGTGGCTACACGAGAACTTTCGTTACATTGATAATGATATAATCTCGTTCGCTTTACACTCCCAACTATGTGTGGTTATCTACTCTAATCCTACGCCTCCAGAAGACTCGATCTCCCATCGCTCGTTCATTTTTAATGAATAATAATACATAACGTTAAGAATAATGTATACACGAATTATTAGTCCATTAACAATTAAATGTAAAAAATTAATCGAACAGGATCGTATTCGACAATTGAACAACGCAGTTAGAAAGCGTAATGACACCATAGTTGTTGAAAGACAAAAATATTAATTGAAATTCGGTCGTTAATCGGTTTACTTTGATTTATAAAAATATCGTTTTTTGCGCTATATTTTGTCAGGTAAAGGCGAAAAACGAATAAAATAAAAATAGTTTAATCTCTGAACGAATAATGAAGTTTAGAAATTAATAAATACGAGTTGTTACGCATAATAATAATTATTATTATTTAAGTATTTTATTAATAGTAACTTTCATCTAAGATCATATTTTATACATATATATAATCGTCACAATGCGAAGTGTACTTTAAAAAAACGTAACAAAATTATGCTAGGACTTTTTCTTAAAATTTTCAAAAATGTAATTCGGTATTCAACTATTAAATAAACGAACGTGTATATTTTAATACGAAGTCCACATTAACAAATTTAAAGGGAGATACTTGCATTTTAAAAACTACTATTGCTTCTCAGTAATTATAAGTTGGCGCCGCCATTGTACATTTTTGTATACGAGACAAATAACTATTAAATTTAATAATGACATTTGAATATTACGTAAATACGTGCAATACAGCGTTATATACCTATATAAAGGTACGTATTATAAAACCTTGAAATTATTTGACAATAAATATGATTTTATTTTTCATTTCGTCATTAAGCTGTTCCGATTCATGAACTCATATGCATGCATACGAATCGTACGCGGTATATTGTACCTGTTATATCATTGAAATATAATCTAAACCGACATATTTTTCTGTGCAACAAAAGATTATATATATATATATATATATATATATATACATCGAGGAAATTCGTCATTATTCATTAACAGGCGTATACTGATGGGAAATGTTGTTGTTGCCCACGTAGATAATTGTAAAATAAATTGTACCAAAATAAACAGTCGTATACGCCGTATATAACGTAGGGATAAATTCAAATTAATACGTCACATAAATTAAATATTTAATTTTGAGTTTTTGTTTGGCGAAAAAAAATTGATTTTTGCTTTGATTTCCGTATAACCAACGTAATTTATTGTAACGTACATCAGTCGGCCACGTCATTATATATATCTATTCTGGTAAAAATAGTAAAAAATAATTGATTTATGGCATTCGATTGTATTTATTCAATGTCGAACATATTTCGATATACATATATAGGAACTTTGAACTTTCAATAACTCTCTGTAAAAAAAATATAATGTTTTACTCGTGAAATATTCAAATAAAACGGAAGTGTTTCGAATAATCAAAACAGATTTCACAATGATATATATATATATATAAAGAGAGAGCATTATGTATTGTGCTTTTGATACGCTGAAAAATACGTAATATAATATTATTATAAATATATATGTATACGGTTTTTTTTTAAACGTTATTTTAATAAAAAACTGGCATTTGTTATTTTTATAAACATCCACTTCGAAATTGTACTTATCCCGCAAAATAATTAAGAAAATACGTGCACCTACTTAACCATTTATTGTAATAGAGCGTGATTCATTATTAAAAGTAGGTTATTACTTTAATAGACACCGTCGAATAATTCGTAATTTAACGAAATTAATTAATAATATAAATAATTACGTAGTTAACGCGTTTGATGGTCTGTGTAGTTTCGTGTAGTTATTTGAGAGAATTGACCCTCCCGACGCTATAATATAGATCGCGTAGTACCCGTATCATGTTTTTTATAATACGGTATAACGTCACTAATATAGTTTCTTTATTGACACGTGTGAACGGCCAACAGGTATGAGAAATTATAGAAATTACTGTTATTCATATATATATATATGTTGGTGTGTGTGTAAACGTTCCTATTAAATAATAATAAAAATACGTTCACCGAGTTAATGATTGAGTATTTTTACGACGGTTAATATTGTATAATTTTTTTATTATGTCAAGTTTACACACGTTTATATAATTATTTATTTACGTTTATATTTAGCTTATATAATACGAATATCCAATAAGTAACATCTTTATACCTATCTATATTCTATATACTCGAAAAATATATGGATATACACACTCGTTTATTTATAATGTCGCATATGTTCAAATATGACTCTATACCAAATATATACTCGTGTCATATAGTTCCTATGCGTATATCTATACATCCTACACGCCTGTATAATTCGATATAATTGTAGTATTTTTAATTCGTTATTTTTTAATGTTCCTGTATTTTAGGTGTTAGCTACTCCTAGTAATTCTAGTGGAACGTTAAATCCCGAAGCACACGAATTCAAGTACAAGTCATTATCTGGGAATCCGTCGAAGTCTGAAGAATTGAGACAAACCAAACCGGGAATCGTCAAAAAGAGTAAAGGTAAATATTATTTAAAAACCAAACAAAACCGTAGTTGAATACGATTCGATCTCTGTAGTAGACGATTGCATTATATATATATATTAAGCGGAGTAGTCGGCAAATTAACGCATATTTTTGTGGGAAAAAATGCGGGTAACTAGGATCACAAGAAATACGGCTCGGTTTACGCGTGACGTTTACACTTTTTTTTTGTTTAAAAATTTTTTTCGTTTGCGGTTTGTGAAAATGTAAAAGTTTGACAATTGATTGCCGTCGTACCGCTCGCGCCGTATCGACGGTATGTTATAATACTTTCGAAGTGAACGTATATAACATCATATCGGGCCGAATACACGGAGCGCGTATAGTATCGACGTATAAATTATATTTGATTCGAAAAATTCCGGTCGGACGGTGTTTTAGAAAAAAAAAAAAAAAAAAAGAAAACCGAAGAAATAATCCATAGAAAAACTTTCACCCTACGCAGAAAAACGCGATAACAAATTACGTACGCGTGGGAGACCCGCACGTTGTGTGCAGTTCCTGTCTGAAACGAAAACCACGACGATAAGACGACAGACTAACCGTGTGTGTTTCTGATAACGGTTAATTGGTCGACGAATTCACGATTGCGCGTTACGCGCTTGTAAATTCAACCATGTTAATTACACGTTGTACATACACCGCCGTAGCAACATGGATATTTTTTCGATTCCTTTGGAATTTTTATTATACTTCGTCGGTATTATTTTGCGGAACGCGCGTCGTTAAGACCTCGCGATAAAATCCCGGATATTCGGTTCCCCAACAAAAAGTTGTCCCCTAGTTTTTTGCTTCCCTTAAAAACACACAAAAAAAAAAAAACGGACCGTGCGACAAACGTCGACGGAAAAGTCGATTGTTCGCGTACTACGACGAACACGTATTGGCACTAATCGATTTCGGTGGCGCGCAATTGTAAGATCGACGGGAATACGAGACGAATTGTTCTGTTTACGCACAATCGCGGAAGGAACCCCCGAGCGGTGGTAGCGATGGGGCCGAATAAACGAACGCGGTACACGACGACGACGACGCCGTACGAATATCGTTCGCGGCTATCGCCGTTCATTTTTCCAACGTTATTTTCGTACGCGACTAGGGTCGGACGGACTTAGGGATACGGATTTGTCAGGCTAGGTACGACACGGGATTCGTAACGAAGGAATTACCGCGGCGCCCGACGGCAAATAAAATTCCCGCAGGTGCCCGGTTTACTAATAACGACGCGTTCAAAACACGTGACACGGAGTCAATTTATCGTCGTCGGGCGTGTTCGGTGTATACATCGTGTTCACCGTAATGATACCGTCGGTCAGTTAAGGCGATACAGAAAGCCCGCTGACGCGAAATCGATACGGCGGCGGCCATGTCTCGCAACGACGTCGCGATACACGAACACGTCGACCAGCGATAATGCCGGCGGATCAGCAGCGATAGCGGCCGTCGCCGCCGTCGCCGCCGCCGCCGTTGTTGTCTTGTCCGGTCGGCCTGTCGACGGACGCGGCGGGAAAGGAAGGCCACCGCCGCCGTTGACGATGACACGACAACGGCGACGGTGGCGCACAGATGTCGCTACGGTCGACGGGACGGTCGATTTTCTCTTCCACGGTCCACCAACCGTACTCTGTGGCATGTGTTCGTGTGTTGTCGTCCATTTTGCGAGATTTTTTTCTAATGGTATAACCATACACAGTACACACGAATGATATCCCACTAAATACGTTGATCGTTCGTTTTTTTTTTTTTTTTTATTTCGGGTTTTTTCTCCGGCGGTGCTGTTTCGCCGTGTAACCCGGTGGCCGAACGAATATTTTCCGTACGCGTTTTCGGGATTACGGGCCTCTGGCGAATCGTTCAGCGGACCGGGGCACGTTGACGCACAAGCCGCCCAGCCGTAAGTAGATGCGAGGAATAAAAAGGGGAAAATCTAACGTTAATTTTCTCTCGTTCCCAATTACTTCGAACAACAATTATAATTCCCCGTCCGATCCGTGTGCGTCCGTTTTTACAACAACGATTTAATATTCGTCATCATCGTCGTCGCCGTTGCCGCCGCCGCTACCGCCGTTAGTTTTCGTCGTTGCGTTCGTGTGCGTGTGTGAGTGTGTATGTGTATGTGCGCTCGTGCCGAGTGTTTGTAGTGTGTGTATGTGTGTGTTGTGTGTGTGCGTGCTGCCGTCTGTACTCTATAGTCATATAAGGCTACCTAGTAGAATTTGGCGTGCGTGCACATGGTTTTCGGTGAATAACTTTGGGTAAACGTGTCGGGACCGGGACGGGGAAACGGAAAATAAAAGAAGTTCGTTACGAGTGGTGTGTGCGTCCGTGTAGGTCGTCCGTCTCGTGCTCCGGACAGAATAAAATAATATTATGTGCGTCACCGCGTTCCGCCACAGTTGAACCCGCGAAAAGAGTTGGTGGCCGTTGACGACAACTACGCGTGCCCGCGGTTTTTTCGTTTCGTTTTTGTTTTTTTAAAATTATTTCTAAATGTTCCTACGGAAGGAGACGTCGGAAACAGGTAAGCAACTACAGCGTGGCGCCCGTCCTCGTTTTCCGAACTCGGAATTCGTGTCCGTTTCGTTCGAACGCGACGTTTTTGTTTTTAATTTTTTACCGCCTAGCGCGCACGCGCCCCCGTATAAGTGTTATTTGCGAATGCGCACGCCATGGGATCGCGGAAAAAGTAATAATATTGAAATCGGCAGTCGCCATTGGTATATTCAATAGGATCTGGTGTGGTGATAGACGTTCTGGCCCGTGTGTGGTATAGGTTAACCCGAGGACTCGTACTCACTGATAACCTACAAAATATATATGCGCTCTCCACCACTTTGCATTCAAAGGTTTTTTTTATACTTGTCGCCAGCCGAACAAATTCCTGTCGCCCTCGGATCCGTTTTATTTATTCACTTTCGTCGGTTTTCTTCATTTTTATCTCGATCGTTCTGGGACTTCATGGTTAATAAACTGCTATTTTTCTAGGGCAGGTACGTACTCACATACACACACACCAGTATAGTCGCGAGTCTATTACTACCAACTGGGTCTACTATCGTAATTATTGTTAATGCTTGTCACCGAGCTTTTTGGTTTTTTGCGCTTGATGTACTCGCTTGTCAATCATTACACAACTGGGTTGTAGGGTGTACATAGTATGTGCATGTTAAGCGTCTCTTTCTGTTAAATCGCACATATTGAATCCGTGTTATTCCAGTTGTATATTGTTGTCTAAGTTTGTTATTAATTTAGGTAGGACCTAGTTAGTACACGTCTGATTAACATTAGTTTACAGTTAAGCCATCCATAAATCTATAAGTTTTTTATATCACGGGTTCAACTGATGAACAATTTTCATCACCGATTCCTGTTATTATGTTCATTCTATACTTGTTGTCGATTATTGTTTTCACACACTATTGTTATGCCAACATTTTATTGCGAAAAATTGTCATATTCCGATGTTCTATGTTTGCAGTTTCATTGTTTTTTTCTAAATATGATTTAAACATACTCAAAGTGTTTAATCTGTGGCAATCAAAACAATATCATCAGTTTCCTATATTTGGGTCATAACTATTTTGGGAGAGTTCAAACTGTATCCAAAGTTATATTTAGGTATATCGTAACTGTGATAAGGAGGGTCCAATTACCATAAAAACTTGTAATTATATTTGTTGAGATTGAAATTATTGTAGTCTTCAAGAATATTGATCGTATTGTACTTAGGACTGAACGTATTTTTTAACTGATTTCATTGATTTTTTTTCTTCTAACGTAATGTTGATTAGTTTTCGTATGCTTTTCTTTACATCATTTCAATGATATGTGTACTGTGCATTTATATCTAGGTACTTACTTGTGTTTCTAATTTATTGATAAATGTTCATATTTCTTGCACTTTGTAATACCAGTCAGTTATATTTTGTTCATTATAAATTAAAAAAATTTTGTAATTTGTAATCCAACAATAATAATATTTGATCTTGAATATTAATGTTATTACTTTATTTGAAATGTTTTTTTCAACTAGATAGTTGAATAAAGTTATTTTAGGCCATAATTATCATTTCACTCAATAATAATAATAATAATCTAATCTATTTACCTCAGAAAATATAAATATTGTTTTTCTTCACCGTAATATAACAATCATAAAATTTCCAAGAAACATTTCTGAGTTTTAGTTGTTTATAATCATAATTAAGGAATATAATATTCATTCTTCCTTCAAATGCCAAAAGCTTGTTGATCAAATTCATAATTTAAGATAATAAATTTGATCTTTAATTATGTTTTTAACTATAGTTATTGATAGAACTGTTCATTACCATGAATTAGCATACAAACACTAAATTTACATGGCATTTAATTCAATATATCCGTTGACTAATAATTCCAAATAAATATGACCAACATTATTAATTTTGATGTGAACTTTATTAGAAAATGACAAAGTTAAATTACTTCAAATTTTTTTTTAGATATTACGTAATTGTTTTATGTATCAAGTTGATAACAAATTAATGAGACATTTTAAGTACCTGTATACTAATGTTCATTAAATATAATCAAATTGCCCTTTAAATACCTTACTTAATTATAGTGATTAGTTATATATATGTAAAATATATGATTTGCCCAATAGTTCATATTTACAAATGTATTGTTAGTCATTTCAAAATTAAACTGTAAATGTTATAATATTTTCTTGAACTTGTTTGTATCTCGTTAATAGGGTATATGTATATGAATGGGGACGTAGGAAAAATTTCAACCGGGGCACATTATAGTCCCCCTGAACCACTGACTGTTTCTACTGCCACAAACACTTCTTACAGGTAAATATAAGATTTTATTTTTAAAGATTGCTTTTAAAATTAATTGAATCTAAAGTAAACTAATTGCACATTATTAGAACCTAATGATTAATAAATTATGTTCATTATGGTGTCGAAATGTTGCTATAGTATTTTAATCTTGTACAAAATACTTTATGTAAATACATTAATTTCACTTTTGCATTTTGTATAAGTGACAAACATTCTTTCATTATTTGAATAAGTTGAAAAATTGTAATATTAAATTTTAATTTTAGTTCAATACACATAATTATATAATCGAACGATAATCATTATTCATTATGAATTGATGCTGAAGTATTATATTCTTGAGCATTTCTAAAAGTAATATTTTATTTTTATAACTTGTAGAGGAGTCACCTTTCTATCTAATTATGAGCTAAGGAACAATTATAAATATTAACATTTTGTTAATATTTAGTACTACTAACATATATACATATATATATATATATATATAGATGTGTGTGTGTGTTTATATAATAAATGTACAAAACATTTCCAAATAATAAAAATAAAGTTTGTATACATTTTACTTTGTTAATTATTAAAACATATAGCTACCTAAAAATGTATACTATAAATTATTTTTAGTTCCATAAATGGAAGTTATGAAGTATTGGCTTCTGATAGTAGAAGCAGTGCTCCAATATTAACTGTAAACAATAGCACAATGGTAAATGCTGAGACTTCTACTGAAAATATGCCATCACAATCAGTAGATCAACTCAAACAACTTCTATCCAATCAGTTGGAGTATTATTTTTCAAGGTAATTGATCTATAGTATTGTATCTGTTTTAAATAATATGTAAATTATTTGACTAACTATATATTTATAAAAGTAAAGTACAAACTTAATTAACTTTAGGCGTAGATAAAATAAAAATTGTATTTCTTATAAAGTTTTTAATTTCTGATTTTACATAATCATTTTTTACACAGAGAAAATTTGGCCAATGATACATATTTATTGTCACAAATGGACAATGACCAATATGTGCCAATATGGACAGTTGCCAATTTTAATCAAGTAAAAAAATTAACTAAAGACATTAAACTGATCACTGAAGTACTAAGAGGTAAAAATTGTATTTATTTTTAATGTTTAAATTAATAATTATAATAATCCATTGTTAGAATCACCAAATGTGCAAGTTGATGATGAAGGATTGAAAGTTCGTCCAAATCATAAGCGTTGTATTGTTATATTGCGTGAAATTCCTCAAACTACACCAATTGAAGAAATAAAGGTTCGTTGAAATATCTGATATTTGTAATTATAATACTTGCTTCTTATTAAAGCTATATAATATAAGTCCAAATTATTTTATTTACATAAGTAATATTTAAATAGTTACATAGTATTTTTGTTGTTAACTTATTAAAAATTAGTTTTATATGTAGCATTGCAGGAAATATACTAATTTTATTTTTATCATTATTAAGTTTTACGTCTAAAAAAAAAAAAAAAAAATAGTTTATTACTTATATTTGAAAATGATTGTCTATAAATATATTTAATAATTACAATAATATATTTTTAATAGTAAGAAAAGTTATGTTTAAAACATGAATCATATATAAAGCGATGATAATTTTTAAACAATTAATAAATAATTAAATTGGAAGTATATGGAAAGAGTGATTTTGGTCAGAATTGGATTGTGAGACGTTTTCTTTAAAAAAATTATATAATTTTAAATGTTATGGCAGTTTACTACTTCTAATTTGTATGTAGGTATTAAACAATCCGTTTTATTTAGTAATCATTTATTTACAAATTATAATACTGCAATGAATCATCAATTTTGAATTCATAAATATATTACATAAAACTTTAATGTATTCTCTTGTTTTAAAGTATTTAAAATGTAGTAAAACTAAAAATTAACCCAGAATTTGTTCTTCAATTTTTTGATCAAATAACATACTAAGAAGGTTTTATTTTAAATCTTTATAAATTAGATCAGTATATTAAAGTTTCTGGAATGGTGTGTTCAAAGTATACATTGAGATTAATATATTCGTTTTTATTTTATTAATTAAATTTTTTATATAAAATTATGTTGTATTTACAATAAATTACTTTTCAAACTTAATATGCATTTCAATTAAAAATTCATCTGCTATGTAAATATTATTGTTATGGAATAAAAATAGATTATAAAACATTTAAAATCTGAATTATTTTTACAGGGATTATTTGCTGGTGAATCATGTCCTAAAATGATATCATGCGAGTTTGCTCATAATAATTCCTGGTATATCACTTTTGAAAATGATGAAGATGCGCAAAGAGCATTTTTGTATCTCCGTGAAGAGGTCAAAGAATTTCAGGTTAGCAATACATTTTCTGATAAACTCACTGATTTTATATAGCGGCTATTATTTAAAAGAATTATGAAACTTAAATTAATCACCAACTATAAATAGTTTGCAAAAAATATGTGTGTGTGTGTGTGTGTGTGTATGTATATATTATAATTAGTATATTTTACGTAAATGGTATTTTTTAATATGCTATCTACTTTCTTACTTCCTTACTGAAAATTATCGCATGTTAGATGTATGTTGTATATTAATTAATTATGTGTAATTTTTTTTTATTATTTGTTACTGAAATTATATTTGTTATTGTAAAAAAAGATTCTATTTTCAATTATTTTAAAATACTTTAAATGCGTTTTCCATATTACTGTCATTCTCATAATTGGAAATATAATACTTTATTTTGATTTAACAAATTCTTGTAGTTAAATTATGAATACTTGTCAATTAATGTGGGTTTTTATCCATTTTTAATGCTAATCTAGAAAAATTGCTTATAATTAATGTACATTCTAATTTGTCCAAGAATTCTTTAAATAATGAATTTAAGTAATTAACTCTTTGTTACTTTATAATATCTTTATGATTATCGACATAATAATTGTGTAATATGGCTACATGTATGTTGCAGTATTGTATTTTGTTAGAAAAATAAAATATATTTATGCGTTGAAAAAAAAGTATAATAATTCTTGGTATGGAACATTTTATTAGTAAATAGCAATGATACCAATGCTATTGTGGTAGATGTATATAATACCAAAGACATCTTGTTAAATAGTATACCATACTAATATTATAATAAAAATTAATATTTTATTAATTTGTATTATGTTGGTGTGGTGTACACTTTACTGAGAATTCTTTGGTAAAGTACTTTACTGGTAGATAACACATGACACCAATAAATCTCTAGTAGGTACAACATTGTATGAATATCATATTAAATATTAACATGTAAATCATCAATTAAATGTTTTGGTAGATAGCACACAACATCAAAGAAGTCATGGTAAAGTGTGTATGTATTAAAAAAATTGTGAGAGATATACGCTATATTGAAATGTATAAATGAAAATGTATTCGTAATTTTTTGATAAAATATTTTACTGGTAGATATCACATGACACCAATTAATTTATGGTTAGTAGCATACTGTCTTAATTTATATAATGCTTTTTTCATATACATTAATGCTTTATATTAGGTAATTTTATATATCTTCTAAAAGTTGATTTTTTTTATAATCATTTTAATTTTTAACCTTAAATACATTTTTAAAGAAGAATTAAATTGATTGAAATTGCAGATAATAAATATAAAACTTAAATGAAAATTTATTTGTTTATGACATTACAGTACCAACTGATGTTTTAAATTTTACATTAAATAATTACGAACTAGATTTTTGTATTAATTTATACTAGGAAAAATTTATTATTAAATTTTAAAGAATTGACTGTACAATTTAAAAAATAAAGATTATACTATAATAGAAAAGCATCATAGGTTATATCATTAGTTTTCAAAATGGTGGTTCATAGTGATATTTCCGTTCGTATATTATTTCTCTAACAAAAGTGTTAATTGTTTTTTACTTTTTATTTTTACACATATGTCTTTAAATTGTATAATAAGTTGTATTTTTTAACAAATTGATAGATTTAGTTCCAAGTGTTTATTGTCCAAGTTCCTATTGTTTATTTAGTTCCAAGTGTTTATTCCAAGTTCTTATTGTCATTGACACAATTTTAAAAATATTTAAATATATCGGAAATCAATTTTTAAATACACATATAACTCTTTGAATCACACAAAGTATATTTAACTATGCGCATTCTAATAATGTCTATAAGTATATTGTCTTCTTATTGGCCCTTTGTGTTGACAGATATTTTATATCATTCCATTTTAATTAATTTGACTTAATTTTTTTAAAGTTTTTGATTGTAATCAAAGCTTAAAATTTAAATACTGTGACAATAAATTATCATAGTTTTATAATATAATGATTAAATATTATTCGCAATATTAAAAGAAATATTAATTGATTTACATTTTTTAAATAAAATAAATTATATTGCATTTATTAACTATAAGACTATATCTAACAAATAAATATTAAAGGTATTTAAATTTTCATTTGATGATGATTAATTTTTTATGGTTCTTAGCGATTGTTTTTACATATACAACCAACTGAAGTATTTATTTTGTGGTTCTTAGATTAGATTGTGTGTGTGTGTGTGTGTGATTATGATTTCTATTTTTAACAATTTATGTTTATTTATATTTAAATGAAAATAATATACGATACTGACATTTTTTACATAATTACTTATGATGATAATTTATTAATTTTTGATTACCTGTGATAATTAATAACATGCACTACCAACTGAAGTAATATATATTGAATGTCGTACAGATATTTAATTAAATTAGTTACAATAACCAAGCTTGTGATGATAGTTTACACAGTCTTATGATTTTGAGTGATTGTTCATTACATGCACTACCAACTGAAGCATTAGTTTTGTCATTTGAATTTAATCGATTAATATAAGCCTATTTTACATATAAATAAAAATAATTATTAATGTTAACATTTTTAGATATTTACTTATGATGATAATTTATCATTTGAACTTTAGTAATTGTTTATTACATACATTACCAACTGATATTAATTTTGTTAGTTTTTTAAACTTTCAGAAATCAAATTAATTTTATACAGTGCTTGTGATGATAATTTTTTACATTTTAATGAATTAAAATGATTGTTTATTACATGCACTACCAACTGAAGCATTGTGATTTTTAATTTATATTAGTTTAAACAAATATTCTGATTTAATTTAATTTATTTTTTATTTGTGTTATAAGTAAAATTCAACATATATTTTTTTGTTTAGTCACTTCTGTTGATATTTATCTTCATTTATGATCTTTAGTAATTATTACATAGGCTTCTATCTGAAATATTTTAAAATTTGTTTCAATTTTTATAAATAGAATTTATTAATTTGTGTATTACTGGTTTTTAAACTTGATCAAAACAAATTTATAAGAAATTGATGCTTGTGATGATGATTTATCACCTATTATGATTTTTAGTGATTGTTTATTACATGCACTACCAACTGAAGCATTATATTTCTATATTTCAACATACAAATAGCCTATATAACTTTCTAAAATTACTGCTGATGATAATTTATAACAATTTTTGTTTATATGTGATAGTTAATAATGTACTATCAATTTTTATTAACTTATTAACTTAAAATATATGTTAATTGTAATGTTATATTCTATCTTTGTTCTATATACTAATTGTAAAAATAATAATTTATTGTTTTACTTAAATATGTTAAAGGGTCGACCAATAATGGCACGTATCAAAGCTAAACCAATGAATCGAATGACAGCACCAATTTCACCTGGTACTGTTGGAGGATTACCAGGCATCAAAACTGTAAATGGTTTTAGAACGCCACCAATACAAGCTCAACCTATAAATCCCTATATAGACCAAGGTCCTGGTGTAACACCAGCTGGACCACCAGCACCACCTCCACAACACCCTCAGGCCAGATTATTTTATACAAACGGAGGGCCTCAATATGCACCAGTCAATTATGCTACTAATGTGCAAGTATATGTAAGTTTATCCAATGTTATATCTTTATTGTTTTATTTTTTTAACATAATTTATTAATTATAAATAATTAAATATAAAATATTTGTTAAGTTACAGCAGCAGCAACAGTCCCCATATTACCCTACAAATATGATACAACATTGGGCGCACCCTTCAGCCGGTACTTATTATGCAGCTGACATCAGTGGAATATTTTCTGTAAATGGACTGGCTCCCCAAGGAGCTTTTACTAAACCTCAGAATTCAAGATATAATGCTCCACGTGCACCGTTAGTATTTTTTATACAATAAAAAATGTTTTATATTAAGTATCTAAAACAAATTTGTGATTTTTGTTAACTATAATGCTTATGAAATAGTGGTAGAAGCAATGGGAAAATGAGACATAATTCAGTTGGTGGTAGTGAATATTATCGAAGTTCTGCTTCAGATAGTGGTTTACCATCTCGCCCTGGTAGTTATACATCAAATGGAAGTCTAACCAAGTCTTCTAGTAGTAGTGGATCATTGCATATTTCCAATGCAACAAGAAACTATGTTGACAATCAAGACTCTAGTGTAGTGGATAGACAGTCTAGCGGAATAATAAATATCCCAAAGGATCCAGCAACATTGCCACCAAGGTATATTTTTTTTTAAATTTATATTTAAACAATTTCAATTGTAAAATGTTATAAATTAATAATATTATCACCGAATATTTTATTTAAAATATTTATACATATTTAAAAATTTATCCTTAACTAATTTCTTTTTTATTAATTTTATATATAACTGCTATCTTTATTAAGATTTTATATTCTCATGTTTATTGAACAAGTGCTATAGCAATATATACTTTTAATTTAAACGAAATATTATATTTCTCTTTTGTAATAACTAACTAAAATGTTTTTAATTGTGTTTACTAATTTATATAATTTATTATATGTATTTTAAATAGTAGATATAGGCGAAGGAAGAAAGAAGATGAAATAGGACCAGAAGTAACTACAGGTACATCACAACTACCAACTGGAACACAAAGTTTTGATTTGGCGGCTGATGCGTTTCCTCCATTACCACCTCAAGTTGTGTCCATACCCCATCAATCACCAACTTCACTGCCCCATGACCAGTTGTCACCTCGTAACCACTTTGATCCTAGGTAATTTATTAAAAATAAAGTACAATTAGTTAATGTGTATATTAGTTGTATGCTCTAATTTAACTATTATGTTATAAATTAATTCTTTTATTCGATTAAAATTTATTATATTAATTTCATTTTATAGGATTTCTGTAATTTCATCATCAAGTATGTCGGTGGTTCTGCCTGAACCCTCTGTGCCTAAGACTGAAGATATTGACCCAATTGTAAATTTAGAGAGTCTAACAAATGGTTCACAATTAGTGCCACCTGTTGCTGTTCGGTCTGTACCCACCACTGCAGTTATTGATGACATGTCTAATATGTCTCTGAACTCAGTAAATTCACATACAAAGGTTTTTATTTAAATTTAGAAATTGTTTAACAACAATGTACATTTATAATTTATATTATAATTATTTTCCTATTTGGTTCAGGATATTGTTACGACTTCAAATCCTACAGATAAGACTGTAATGCCAGCGAAATCTGACATACCAACTATTATGCCTAAAGCCAATGGTACATCTCTTAATACTAAATCCACTGTATCAAATAATAAGGCTGCATCGGCATCACAATGTGCTTGTGTCATCCCACAACCACCTGCTACATTTTCAGCAGATATGGCTAACAACAATCCTGTACTCAATGGAAATAGTTCTTCAAATATTGGTCATAAACTAAGTTATGCACAAGTAGCACAACATCACAAAGAAAGGAATGAAAGTCACATTCCTGCCATTATCACATTTGGGCAGTCTACTGTTGAAGAAGAGAAAAAAGAAGAAGCTTTACCAGTTATGACACCTCAATCTAAACAATCAAATCTCCAAACAGGTATATATCAAAGTAGTCGATTAATTATTTTAAATGTTATTTCTAAATGTATTTAACTTTGTTTATTTTACAATTATTTAATTTGTTAAATTTTATCTTGAATTTCTTAAGTTATATCATCGTATATGTAAATATATATTGCATTTGCAACCTTTCTGGTAAATTTATAAATACATATTAACTTCTCAGTAATGTACTAAATATTACTTTTTGCATTTGTAAACAGAATTCCAGCTATAATTATATTCTAAATATGATAATTATTTAATATATATATATATATATATATATATTTGTTTTATTTAGGTTTGTAAATTTTCTTCTTATTTTGATATATTTTAATACAGAAAGAAATTAATTTTAATTTGTAATATAATACAATAAAATATATTAATTGTAAAAATATTAAATGATTATGTTATGATTCTGATTTTAGAGGGCTCCATAACAAATCGGTCTAGTAAAGGCCATCGAGCTGCAAATAGTGAGCGGGGAACAACACCTAGGAAAGAAAGATCATCTAAATTCAATCGTACCAAGTCACCCAAGTAAAATTTTCATAAAGGCCTGAGGTTTTATGTGACTCAACTTATTAATAATGGTTAAGTGAGTATTGACATTTATTTATTTATTAACTACTTATTACTAATTTTACCTTGTATTTCTATATAACATTAAATGTACATTTATGCTCAATAGCATTTAAATTAACTTAAATTATTTGTATCGAGTTTATTCGTTTATACTATATTTATAATTTTTATAGTATTTAAAAAAAAATACGGCGAACATTATTTTTCATAGTAACAATTATTTAATATTTAAATGTTATAAATTAATATTATAAATTTTTGTATCAAAAAATGTATTTAGGATTTTAAGTACATGGTTATATATGGTTAATTTTTCAGTATTTATATCAATACCATTCAATACAAGTATGGCAAATAAGTGGGAGAAACTGGACAGTATCGAGACAAAAATTGTAACATTGTTTTATGCTTAGATTTTTAGGCTTAAAACAACAGTGATAGATAAATACATCCCCCGTCCTACTGTCATTATATTCTAATCAAGTTGTCCAAATTATTATGTTTGTTAGTATTTTTTACATAAATTGAATATCTTACAATTGTTTTCTTTTGTGAAAAAAATGCATAAAACAAAACAATTAAAAAAAACTACGTATTGTGGTCATATATATATTTAAAAATTTAAATAACATAACTGTGATAAAAAATAATATATTATCTTGCATGAGTTTGTTTGTATGTCACACACACACACACACATACACACAGAGAGGCAAATACATATATATATATATATATATATATATATATATATATATATAATACATATGTC
>JAIPRN010001366.1:0-47932 GCA_025469175.1 Geopemphigus sp. TES_GeoC_2020 | reverse complement strand
TAAACACCTACTAAACTCTATTTAAACAATTGACAATGACACAGTAAGGGACAGTAGTCCATGCGTCGTCAGTCGAGTCCTCGATGTGCTAACAATTTACTGTAAGATATAATATACTTATAATAATCTACTCGACTTGTTATTTCTATCCAATCTTAACGACCCGTGTGTTCCTGAACGGACCCACTACCAAATCTTAACCGTCTACCGGAATACAACCAACGGCGGTTTTTCAAATGCCCAACCGTCTCAACGGATGGTGCACAACAAATGTAATATACGGGTGTTCCTTCCCGGGGAAACGGCCTCGTCAGTCAGCCCTACTATTTTCGCGTGTCGGACGACCAACCCGAGCGCGGGGGGGGAGGGACAACCGTGTGTCCTACGTGGTTGTGGGGTCTCCGGTTCGAGTAAATCCCTTTGTTTTTTCATCCAAACGCTTTTGTAACGTACCTATACGTGGCCCTTCGTATTTTCCGTTCCGCCGCCACTCTGGCAGTACGTCACTACTATCGACCAACGGTGTTGTTTCGGTGGTCCTACACGGAGAGGCACTGGCCAACACCGTCGCGTAAATTGCGACGACATTCGACGCGATTTATGTCTTCGGGGGTTTCCCGCGCGTGATCGCAAAACCGCGTAAAATCGTCGTCACGTATACGAGTGTCACGAAACGCGGGTGGCGTTTACCCGTTCATTTTTTGGCGTATTACGTTCGCGCTATATTTTCGTATCGGGCGAACAATTTATAATTTCGCGTGTCTGCGAGTAGGGTTCGAAATTGATTATTTTCGATCCCGTCGTTCGAACAATAATATATACGTAAACGTTTACAAAAATCTTTGGACGTTGTTTCGGCGTCCGACTTTCGAAAATGGACGTAGGTGAATCGTCGCGCCGACATCGCCGGACCGTTTTTTTAATTTTTTTCGTAGCGCTCGCGAAAGAATTCGGAGGATTCCCCCCCCCCCCGGAGTACGCTTTAACGATTACGTTCTTTAGTAATGTTTTACTAAGTTTTTACGAGATTAATAACGACCACGAGAAAAATTCGAAATATTTCGATCGATTTCGGGCCAACTGGCGTGTATGGAATTTCGAAAATGTCGACGACAACCGTAAATGTACACAATTGTATCGTGTGTCTTACATACAAACGGTCCGCGTACACGCGGTGTGTTCTTTAGTAATTTTTTTTCCGTTATTCGATCGCGTTCGGGTATATTCGGGCGTGAGGAAACGGAGGGGGGTAGGCGAAAACAAAAACAAACGTCAAGAATACGCAACATTTATTAGAACATACGAACTATATTAGCTAAATATATAACATAAACATATATACATACGTACATTGTGTTCCAAAAAGCACGGAATAGTCAATAGTTCCGTAATTTTTTCGTTAAAAATTATTCACAATTTTCGTTAAATTTAATATATATATAAGTAAAAAAAAAAAAAAAACAACGATCGCGATTATCGTTATTATTATTATTATTAGAGATTACGTCGTCCGATGAGCAACGGATCGACGGTACAGTAGAGCGGCGTCGAGAACGGTTTTTTTTCTTTCGGATTTTTCACGCGAAAAAAAAAATTCGTCCCGTCCGCCCGTGTTTTCGGAACAAAGTTCGCGGGACGTTCCGACGGCCAGTAGTTTTTACGAGACGATACCGCCGACTGGGGTGTACGCGTCGATAAGCGTTGGCGGTCATTTACCAAGGGGGAGAAGGATGATCACGGTCGTCCACGAGGTGTATTATAATACGTATCCGGTACGATAATAGGGAAAAGCGCGGACCAAACGACGACGACGGACGAGCCGTCGAAAACGAATTTTGTTTTTTCGAGGGGCGAGGGGGATGGCGGACGGGCCAAGAACGTTTCTCCGGGAACGTCGTTCGGAACGTAAAAAAAACGTTCGACTTCGACAATTTTCGGATAATCCCCCCCATCGACCGTGGGCCGAACGTTTCGATTATTCGGAAATTCACGGGCGGCGGACGATTATCAAACTCGGTAGGAATCGCTCCGCGGATACGATAGTGCCGAGTACGAACGGTTTTCGGGAAACGTCGTAGCCGTCGAAGTTCGCGGCCGATAATCTCGAAACACGCGTTTTACCGTTGGCATCGACGACGATAGATCGGCGCACGAATGGCACGTAAATTATGTACAACAAACGACGACGATATGAAGGAGAGTTCTTCGGGTGGCGAGACGGAGGAAAGCGCGAAAGTTACACCGGTACACGTTCGCGACGAACGCGGGGAGGGAGAATACGATCACAGAGTAGACGTGTGTAGTCTGTTGATGAGCGAATACCTAAACGGACCGGACCCCGGGCGAGGGTGGGCGTTCTTTCGAACGAGAGAAAAAAAAAGAAAAACGAAATTATCGCCCGACGATTACACGTTATTTCGATCGGTTGGAAAATACTACGACGACGACGACGAAGAGGAGGAGGAGCGTCCTCGTTAGCGTCTTTCCGCCCAGACGACGACCACGTCCTTGCACGTCGTTCAGCCGATAGCTCGGGCCCAGACCGCGGTCAGCGCGGCCACCGTGACTATGTGCATGTGCTTCAGGCACGCCGACGACCTGGCCACTTTGTTCTTCGAGCTCTTGCCGATCGGTATGTCGCCCTGCAGTTCTGAAAAAACAACGAACGTTCCGACTTTAGGCAGGCGTTTCCGTACGACGTGCTCCGGTCCCTCGTCGTTCGCGGTCGCTCCCAACGGCCCTCCCACACCCCATCACCACCGGTCTATTCCTTCAGCGTCGTCGAAAATCACTTTTTACCGTACGCGACAATCTCCCCTCAGTCGCCGGTCGGTCCTCGCTTACTAGTAGTATTCGGTAGCGTCCCTTTAGGGACCGGACGGACCACCCGACGGGCTTCGCGACCCTATCGACGGTTCTCTGCGACTCTTCATCCGCCATCGGCGCGCGTACGACAACTAAACGTCGGCGTACGTAGTCGGTTCGAATAATAGTACGTTTAGTAATCATTTTCACTTTTTACCTTTTTTTTCCCTATCGGCAAGGGATACAGGTGGTCGCGCGTCTAGCAGCAGCAGCAGCAGCAGCAGGTGGCCGTGACGTATATTGGCCACCGTCGCTTCCCACCAATTCGTACTACACCACACACGCGACCTAACCTCGACGACATTCGGGTTTTCAATTTGTTTCGAATAATGTACGAATACGCGGTATAAACCAGGCGATAACCGAGGTCGCCTGGTTTGTACCACGTATTCTCTTGTGGTCGTCGTCCGACTTTTACGGTTTTTCGCCTCTAACGCGCCTAGTCGTCGTTACCGAACGGTTCGTTTTGAACATTTTCGTTTATTCGCCGTTATTTCTTTCGATAATGTCCCCCAAGTTTTCGCCTCTGATTATACCACACACGCGCGCGGTTTTTCTTTCGCCTTCACTCGTTTGTTCGCGCGTTTTGGCCGACCAGTCCGTGATTTTCGTCATGTACCGACGATATCGTACGACGGACGATGTTGCGGCGTCCAAACTACGGCCGCGTGTATTTGAAATAGTCTTCCGATCAAATTCGGGCCGTAAGTGTTTCAATCCTAAATTTTCTAATTTGTTTTTATTTTTTTAAAATTTTTTAATTTAATTAATAACGTTTTAATTACATTTTTTTTAACGTTTAAAATTAATCTTCAAGTTTTTAACTTGAAAATTAAGCTTTTTTTTTTTAATTTTACTTTTTTAACTTTTTAACGATTTTCTAACTTTTGGTGTCACGATTCTAAGATCCTAACGGACAACCACCCAGTTTTCTGGTTTCGCGCGCCGTTGACGACGGCAAGGCGGCTGGTGGTCGGTCGTCGCTCGTATCGCCCAGTGGATCGCGCGCGCGTTATTGCGCCGTAATATTTCGCGGTCGGATGGTGCGGAATACACACGGACGACGGACTGGCGTTGTC
Organism: Geopemphigus sp. TES_GeoC_2020; assembly: GCA_025469175.1. Taxonomy (NCBI): domain Eukaryota; kingdom Metazoa; phylum Arthropoda; class Insecta; order Hemiptera; family Aphididae; genus Geopemphigus; species Geopemphigus sp. TES_GeoC_2020. The sequence continues at coordinate 43,988 of JAIPRN010001366.1, read as the reverse complement.
CCCCGTTATTGCGAAATCGTTTTGCGGCCTAGTAGCGGCGTTCGGACGGCGATGGATTTACGACGACTACCGCGGCGTCGCCCGCACGGCATTATTAATATTGTATCGATTATCCGCGGGACACGAAATTGTTTTTACCGACCGTTTCGATTAGCGCGATATTTTTTCAGAATCGATCGCGCGATTAAATTCGACGACGTAAAACGAAAAAAAATCGAACCGAGGGCGCAGCAACGTACACCCCGGACGTTTTCGGTTGTCGGATGATTATCGAAGACGAATTAAAAAACCGACGCGGAAACGTTCTCGTCACGAAAACAATCGTACCCACACACACACACACATACGTAGAGGACAACAAGCGGACGGATAAAAGGCGCGTCCGATCCGCGCGTATTACGAACTTTATCGGCGGGCGCCGCCACCGTTATGGGGGAGTTAAGGATATAATCGCGTGAGCCGCGAAATTCCGATTTAAAGTTATTTTCGGAAATTGTCCGGCGATTCGCTCGGGGTGAAAACGATCGCGTTATAATTCGTCGTCGTCGATCGCGCGCGCCAAAGTCGACCGGTCCAACAAACATTAGCCGGATTGTACGCGTGATTGGTACCGTAGTGGTTAGCCGAGAATATACCGAGACGGCCGGGGGGTAGTCTGTCACGACATCACGCGGTCCCGGCAACGGCAAACTATGAACACCGGCCCCGTACAATAGCTGCTCGTCGCTACTACTCACCGTACACTCTGAGCGTGCCTTCGGCGTTGCCTATAGAATTGGTCGATATGCAGTTGTACGTGCCCACGTCCGACTGGTCGAACGTTTTGATGACAATGTAGTAGGCCGCCTTGTAGCCGGATATCGTTTCCCGGAGTACGTGCTTGGGCCTGCGGAAAAACGGCGAAAACAAAATGAACGTAGCACACGACCGGCCGCCGCCCGAGGTATTCGCGGACAAAATCGGGAACGAAGTGGCACGCTATTAAGTCTCGCACGCGCGCGCCGGGTAAGGTAGCGTAACGTAATCCTTCGCATATATCACAGACGTAAGGACTAATAACCGTAATTATATTTCCACGCGATTTCCCGTAATAACGGTAACCCAACGGTAATATTTTAATAAACGTCCACGCTCGAACTTCTCGGAGTATCGGTCATATTTTAAAAAAAATATAACAAAGAAATATCTTTCAATAGGGACGCTCGATCTTTGATCGGGAATGTCGTTAATGCTTTATCTGTCTAATGTGCTGTGAATTGTTCAGTACTGTATGGCAAATCACCACGAACGGTAATGGTGTTGAACGACGTGTGCGTATAATTAAATTTTGTTATCAAAATCAGTGCTCCATTAGAGAAACAATTCGGGCATTACGTGATTTTCAACACGAGAAACGGACTGCCTTGGATTTTTCCGTACACTATCGCGCACAGTAGCGACGTTCTCAATGGACCTTGCGCATTTCGGTGACGTATGGGTGTTAGCTGATGATTCATCGAACCGGTTGACTCGAATTTGGCTACCAAACGTCGAATAGTCGACTCAGCAGGACGGTTGTGTCGAGCATAAAAATCACGTAATGCACCGATTTTGATAATAAAATTTAATTATACGCGCACGTTGTTCAACGCTATTACCGTTCACGGTGATTTGCCGTACAGTATTGAACAATTCACAACACATCAGGCATTAACGACATACCCGATATAACCGATCAAAGATCGAGCGTCCCTATTGAAAGACCCAATATATAGCGCACAAAATGGAGGCCGGCTTGTCCGGGTCGCAATCACAGTAAAAACCGCAGAATCAACGCGTTCCGTTTATATAAAAATGATTACAATAATACGAAAAATCGATCGGGCTACCGGGCGCGAATTCAACGAACACGCGTCCTAGTATTAAGTAAGTAAACGGATAGATATCGAAAAGAACGAACCCGACGAGCTACACGATTATTACGTATACGAAGGTAAACGCGCCGATTTCGGCGATTATTTTAATACGAGCCGGCCGCAATAATCTATCTAACCGGACAACTCTGCCATAAAAGACAAATATTACACCGTGTCTGTCCGTCGGCGAAACACCGGATGACGTCTGTTTTCGTCACTACAGCAGACGACAACTCTCGTCAAAAGTCGGTATCCTTCCGAGGATCCAAGGGCCTTCGCCAGGAATTCCGTGCCACGACTCGTTTTTAATTGTCGGCCAATTCGCCTAAGCCAACCCAACCTTTTCTCGGTTAATCTTATTTCTCTTTCATCGTCATCTCCCTCGCCTTTATTCCATCTATTTAGGGTCGGCCACCTTCGTCCTAAACTTCCATTTGGTCCGATCTCCCACATCCTCCACGCACACACCAGCGTCCTCCGATCTTCCTCGATCGTATTCACTCACTTCTTCTTTGGTCTTCCTTCAATATTCATTTCCATAACAGTTCTTACTTCTCCCGACTCTTCTCTCCTCATAACATGCCCAAACCATCCAAGTCTATTGTTTGTGACACACGCAAGTTCAAAGGAACACGTATTTCTCTTTTTGAATCCGTTCGAATCGACAAGACCGGACAGGTAATTAATACGTATGGTAATTAATAACGGCATTCCGAAATAATTCTCGAATTCACGATCCCGAGCAACGTAATAACTCATTAAAGTCAAACACATCCCTCACCTAATAACTATACCTATCCATTTCTTTTCTTAATATTTTTGAGTTATTACAGTAACGACGTATTATTATAAACCAAATCGCGAAACTCGTCGCCGACCCTCGAGACGCCGTTCGGTATTGTCGACGAAAAATTCGGCGCCCTACGGCGAAATGGAAAAATAATGTTCGGCGGCGCGCTCGCGTTTTTTTTTTCACGAATCGCCGCGGCATTGTACGCTCGCCAATATCGGCACGCCACGGTCGGTCGTAAGCGAAACAGGCCGTTCGGTTTTTTTCGCTCGCTACCGGCGGCGTAACTTATAGCGCCGACGGATATCGGACACGACCGGTGTTCGGCTACGCCGACGATTTACCGTATTTGTAAATCCGCACACGGCGGTACGCGATTTTCGGTCTACTGTTTTTTTTCTCTAAATCGCGCGTTTTTGACTTCCTTACGACCGTAACAATGTTCGACGTACTTCGTTTTTGAAAACACGTTCGTTGTTTCAATATTGAAACGTACACCCCACCCCCTCACACACATTTCGGGTACGCGTTGTACGCGACGCGTCAATTCGGTTATTAATAATATCAAATCGACGTTAATAAACGGCTTTTTTTTTATAAGTTTAAAACTACGGTTTATTTCGCATCACGCGTTTTCTGAACTAAAAGAACGTTGCGCCGCGTCCATTCGGTCAATTCGATCGTCGAATTCACAGTGAACGCGACGTTTTTTCAAATCGAAATTAACGACTTACCGGACCCACGGAAACGAATTGCGGCGGTCGTTTCCGCTACAAACGTTCGCCGCCCAATATTGTCGTTATTGGACGAACGATATAATGTGTACGATTAGAACGACGGACGTCGTTAAAAGAAACGCGCGTCACCGCGGACGAAAGCCGAGTTCACTCCTCAGCGGTACCGTATCAGTTTAGCGACCGAAGGATTAATGAAAACGAAACGTTCTGTGACGTAACATCGGTGTGCCGGACGTGAGATTTTTAGAAAACCGCGAACAAAATGCCCGTTCCGACGTAACGTATTTCTAACGCCGGGCGGCTTCTCCACGTACGTTTCCAACGGTCGTAAAAAGGACTTAAGTGGTTTCTCCCCCCCCCACCACCACCGGTGTTCCCGTGACTATTATTATACCTTGCGCCGGAAGTTCGGCTATAACTTCCGCGACAAATCGCGTACGCATTCGGAGGCTAATAAATAGTCGTAAATTATCCGATAATGCGCGAACATTTCATTACACGTTCCCTCCAAATACCTTTTACTCGGGGGTTTTGATTTATTTACGACGATTGTACTTTATGAAAAAACCTATATATATATACAGAAAGTAAAAATACTACTTCGTAACTTTACGTGGTCATTTTTTTCTTCTATGGATTTCGTCCAGTGAAATATACGAGGACGTTCAAATTTCGCCGGTTATTTTTATTTCGACGTTTTTTTTTTTTTCTTGTTTGGTCGTCGTCGCGACGTTCACGTAGGGACGCCGTAGAAAATCAATTGGAGTACCTACTACCGCCGAACCCTCGTAAATAATTCTTCGGAAAAACTGTCCTTTTCCTTACCCCTCCCTCTTCCCGACCTATTTTTTTTCTTTTTAGGATTTATGTACAATAATCACATCGTGTGACGTAGACAACGTTCCGCGATACTTTTTTTTCGCCCCAAAACTACAATTCTATAAATCGCGAACCGCTTGGTTTCGTAGACACGCCGATATCTTCTCGCCGAATAACACGCGCACACTACAAATATTCCCCCGCCGGTGGTCGACCGTATTTTTGTATTTTCTTCAATATTTCCTTCGTTTTCACGCGTAAATAATTCGATTCGAAAATTGTTAACGCTATAAGTTTAGGAGGTTATCGCCGATGTTTGTTTTTTTGAAAGAAAATACGAATTCTTTTCGTTTAATCGCCACGGTTTTTATTTAATTATTAACTATCGCGACGACGACGTAAATACTTTTTTAGTTAATTGTTTATTGTTGTAAACGGAAAGCTTAAGTACCGTAAAAGTTGTTTTAATTGAAGTTATTACATAATCTAATTTTAAGTTATTCGGTCCACATTTTTGGGCGGCGTAAATGTTGGTAAATGCTTCTTCGTTCGCTATTTCGTAATTTGTAAGTCACGGGTAAAAAAAAAACGCGGTTGTTCTAAAAAATCGTTATTACCGCGCGATAAAATAAAAATCCGTCGTCAATCGAAACGTCGCTGCTAAACGCCGAACATTACACGACGCGATCAAATTTCGACCGTCGGACTTATTTCCGACGTGGCGATTTATTACGGCAAATTGGGGAATATTTTAGATTTGATTGCCGATATAAGTACTCAAAGCGGACGGATCGACTGGGGCAACGTGCGTGGTAAGCGCGGTCGGTCGGATATAAATATAATTATCGACGCGGTAACTTTTACGTGGCGCGCCAATTCGAAAATAAAATGGCGGCGACTAAGGAGTTCTACGATCGGCCTTAGATGTTCGAACAATTACGAATACGTCGGAAGCGTGACGTCAACACGAAGTTCGATAATTCACGGCCGACGGTAACGTAAAACGGTAAAAACTAATAAACGTTTAAAACATTCCTAGGGGCGTTGTTTTGTCGGTACTATTCCCGAAGTAAGAACGATCGACGTTTTTTCCGAACACTTTCAAATAATACCGGTCGGCCGTTCCAAACTTAGTGGACGGCCACCGGCATTGTTACTCGCACCACTTCAACTGTTGTCGAACTCGTCGGGCGGCTCGTTCTATAATATTCGACGATTCCGCTCGTTATTTTTCGATTTGTAACGCGCAGTTGGACGGCCCCCTCCCCACCCTCATCACTTTGTCGTCCTACGGCGGTTTAATCATTTTTAACTAGGTAAAAACGGGCGGCGTCCCGTTCGGGTATTTATTTTTTCGGCGTAGCAGCGATATTTTCCCGACGCGATCGTCTCCGTCCCCGATACCCGGGGCGGCCTTGGATGTATTTCGCGCGCGAAGAAGAGAAACAACAACCATAATAAAATACGGGCGTCGTCGAAAAATTAAAAAGAATAGTTCGTAAACGTCGCCAAGTTTCGTCCGCCGTTTTTTTTCTTTTCGTAATTTCGCGGCGCGTAACTAATTTCCGGACCGGTTAATAATTCATTTTTTATCCCGTTAGATCGCGACGACCTCGTTCATCTACGTTGATATTAAATAATAATACGTACACACACACACACACACACGCCCGGTAAACGCGCGGATAATCGCGTACCTACCAGCACGTAAGAATAGTATTTTCGAAATAATATCGAAACGTTTGTTTCGGGACGTACACCCGGTGGTCTTCCGACGAGAATCTGCCGCGCGACCTTCCGGGCCGGTCCGCCGGGAATTAAACGATTTTCCTCGTCGCGGCGACGAGCGTTCAGTGAAAGTCACGAACGTAACGGGGCGGCCGTTTGTCCAAACGGTATCCGACGTCTCCCGTGACGCGGCCCGTCCTCTCTACTCTCGTCGCGCCGCGCTCTACACGATTCGGGAAATTGCACGTAACGACCGAGCGCCGCTTTCGCATTAGCAACCGCCGCCGGTCGCGGTTCGTTCGTTTCGGGAACGCCCCGAGAATTTCGGCTACGGCGTCTCCCCGACCGACGGTTGCGTCGGTCATGCGGATGCAGACGCGCTATTATTACGCGGCAGGCGGCGGCATAGTGGTCCGACTAGATCGTCGCCACGGCGGGTGAACTTTTTTTATTTCGCGCTCGGGTCGAATAGACGACAAAAGGAAACCGGGCGGTTATTTCTCCACCGGTTTCGCGGACGTGCGAAAGAACCTACGGAGTGGACACACGTTTGTAACGAAACTCGGAACGGCGTAATATTATTATAATTAAATTGTCGTATTAGCGAGACAAGGCCGAGCGAGGTGGCCCGCCGACCCCATAATAGTTGGGAAAGAGGCGAACAGAATTAGAAAACGAAAAAAATAACTAAAACGTAGAACGGTACCGTGGCGATGTTCTCGGGGTGGTGATTCGATGGACGACTAAAACGGTGAACTTTAATAGGCGTTCGCGGAACGTGGCGGTGAAATAAATCGCCGACGAAATATCCGCGGGGAAAATTTGAACGAAAATAACGTGTTTCGTTACCGATTAGCAATAATTCGTTCGTCGCGCGTTTTAACGACTTTGTCATCCGAATATCGCGCGAACGTCCGGACACGATCGATTTTCGCGCCGGAAACCGCGGGCTATTATAAATTCGTCGCCCGCCGAAATTCTCGGGCGTATGCATTTCGTGCACCGAACTATTGTGCCGTGAACGGTAAACCGTAACGAGTATTTCCGCGATTTTGGAATCGGCGCGATACGGTACGCGGCGTTAACTATTAACGCGATCCACGACACGTTATTTTCGTACCATTGTTTCTCGTACGTTTTGTACGGTTATTATTCCGTCGTCGGGTCTCGGGAAACGCGTTTTCCGGTGTGTATATATATATAAAAGGCTTCACGGAGAAATGCCGCGTTTATTCGACGGTAAACGGGGAAATTTGAAAACGAAAATTGTTTTCGATTCACAGACCGAGAACGGCAACGTAAAACCGTGGACGGTTTCAACACGGGTCGAATACGGACCAATATTAGTGCGCTACGTCAGGCCTTTTCGTTTCTCTCCGGCGTATCGGCCTATATCGGAAAGTCGTAAGTCAATCGTTTCTCGTTCGGTCTATAGTCCGACGGTGTACGCGGCGTCGGACGTCGACATATTTCGATAAAATAAACGCGAAATTTCCATCCAACGATAATCGGGAACAAAAAAAAAAAGCGATCGCCGACGTTTGTTACCGCGCTTTTCCCTTCTCCAGCGCGTACACGTTTCGAACCAAGTTCCGTATCCGTACGTGTGAAAAGGGAATCCGTCGAAACGCGAACCGCAGCGGCCACACGCCGCCGTTTTATTTATAAAAACGGGACGCGACGAAACGTTTTTTTTTTCGCCTTTGCCCCCTAGAGACCATTGTGCGTGAAGTAGACACGACGTTCTTCAGAGCGGATCATATTTTGTAGTAGTACGCGTTCGGACCTTCAAGCGTCGGGCCCATTATGTCTCGGGCGCCTAATACGCTATACGTAATACACGATTTTCGTTCGTAATAATAATAGTAATATAACAATAGCGGCGTACTTAGTACCACACAAACAAGAGGGTGCCATTGTAATGTATATTACGTTATACGGGCCATTTGGCGTACCGTCGTCGTCGTTGGTTACGGCGATGTCCGCGGTCGTCCGAATCTGGTGGCGTAATAACGGCGGCGTGTCGATTCGGCCGTGCCCGACACCGACGCGTTAACGCGTCGATATTTCAAAATAATCGGTGCGAACGATTATTATTATTGGCTCGCGAAACGATTAGTTACTATTTATTACGCCGCGATGTCCCGCCGTTCGTTCGGTCGGACGGCGTGGGGTTTTTCGACAAAAAACGTAACGCGTTGTTTCGACAGAAATATGCCCGCGTTACACTATTATTTCACGGTTTCATTTCCCGCGACGCGATCGCGTACCGTCTCTACGTACGTACGTCGCGTATTGACCGTTCGCCGGCCATTCGTCGTCGACGCCACGTCGGTATTGCCAACGAATCGGTTCCGTTTTTGTTCTGGAACTAAGAAAACACGACTTTGGTGCACGCAGAATCGGAATAGTTTTGTCGGTTTTTGATGGGTGGGCGGTGTGACGGAAATGACATTTACATTCTCCAATTCGCTACGGACCAAATACGCGTACTTTTAGGCGGCGGAAGAATTCGTTCGGCGTACGTATCACACGGTGGTTACTGGTCGGCTCCATTCCCGCGCGCCTTTCAATTTCTAAATTTCGATCCGCCGAGTCGACGATAGATAAACGTCGTCCGCTGCTCGGTTGACGATCGCGCGCGCGCGCGTCCCTCCAGACACGGCCAATTTCGTTAAAGGCAACGCGGGGTACGGGTTCTCATCGTAGGCATACGCGGACGGCAGCAGCCGTGTTACGGTCACGACGATTTTACGTAACGCGAACGAATTGATTACAATCGCGGATTGTTGTTTTCTATGATCGACACAAACCACGGCGCATTTATAGCATTTTTTTTTGGGGGGGGACGAGTGTCATATAAACGAATTAATCGCGAAACGCCGGTTTCATTAGAATTAAATAGTTTTATATTAAATTAACGAAATCGAATAAATACTTCGGTTTAATGTCGGATTCTTTTGCCGTCTTCGTTATAATTAACGAAATAAACCAATTACAACGATATTATCGACGCGTGTAAAATTTGATAGATATTCGAACGGTTTCCGGATGAAAAACCTCTAACACACGCTCCCTATAAATACGCCGCTGGACATGACGACGCCGTTACGTTACGTCGTCCAGTACAAACAATTACGAAGCCGCGTCGTTCCCCGTTCTCGATGAACTTTACGCCCACTGGTGGTCCCCACGTACGGTCTTCTTTGGGCTTTTCGTAGTTCCCACCTACGACGGCGCCACCGCAACCGTACACGCGAAACGGCGGGCCATCGTATCGCTGTGGCCGTATGTGTTGTCGCGCTTTGGTCCGTTTTGAAATATCGATTTTTGTTACCGAAGCGTAAAATCGTGTTTACCGGAAACGTCGACGTTTTCAACGAGCGATCGTATAGAATAATAAAAAGGGCCGTTTCGCCGCTGTACAATGACCCCGGGCGTGGATAAGTTAGACGGCACTGTTAACGTACATATTAGCGGCGAAAATTCCTACGCCCGAATTGGCGCGCTAATAACAATCGGCGATACAAATGAATACAATATTCGTTACGTCGACGACACGCGTCATTATTATTATTAATATAATATCGAACGTACCAACGACCGAAATTAATTACACCGAATCAAGTCGTTACGCGCTCTCCCTTAATTAATAAATTCGTACCAGCCAATAATCGAGTATAGTATTTCCATTTTGGCCCGCGACGATAATTCCGCGTTATTAATGATTTTGTATTTTGTACAGTAGATAGAAGGGACGCGCGCGTACGACGCGATTTTCCGATTTATATATTATTCGGTACGTTATACGTTCAAGAGTAAACGTTTCCATTGTGTTCGTTGTAATATTAAACGACGACGTTAAATCATGTTTACAATTTGAATTTCGACACTGGCGTACGGTAGAGGCACAATATCGTTTTCCATTCCGCGCGTAACGGGGAGGGTATAAATATTGCGACGGGTTTTCGTGCGTGTATTCTACTGGTTCGTGTTATTTCCCGGTCGGTTTGTCGGTTATTTATTTTTCCGTTTTTTTTTTTTTGTATTTGTTTAGACGGAGCACGACGAAAGTGTCGCGTAGCTCCCCCCACCTAGGAATTTGGCGTGAAATTCGAACGCGTATTATGGAAAATTTCGCGTTTATACAAAGAATGGCGTACGTATATAGTAATAACAATATGTATTGTACATAAACTCGTCGGTTTGTAGCTAATGACAATACGTCGACCGATTATATATATCGAAACGAGGAGCAGTGATTGGTAAATCGTTTTGTATCGGTCGGAGAACACATTTATTATCTACTAATTCGGTGAGTGGCGTATCCGAAGATTGGTTAAAATTTCGAACATATTCGGGGGGGGGGGGTTCCGTTGAATCAAATTTTCGTTATATAATAAAACGAATATTTAAAAAAAAAATTGTTCGTACGTCTACATAGAGCTTAGCGTAATAGAATTAAAGCCAAATATTAATTCCTAAAATATCAAAAAATCGTAAACATATTGGAACAAAATCCAAAATTTGAATACGCGAGCACAAAAATTATCCCGACGTTTAAAAATAATATTCGAATATCGTTCGAGTAACATACGGTTATATTTGTAATACGTTTACAATATTTGGACCGTTTAAAGGCACGCGTATTAACAATAAGTATAAAAAACACGTAATTTTCGAAATTTTGGAATCGTTATCAAAATTTTCGATCGGTGAAAATGTTTTTTTATAAACGACGAAAAAACCGTATAATTTTTGAAAACGTTACCAAGTTTTCGTTATTATTCCGTAGTTTATTCTCCTCGCGCCTCGGAAAATTGCGACGTAGAAATCGCGAAATTACTTCTTTAAAGTAGATACTTATTCAATTACCTATACGAACGAGTATGGGATGAGAGACGGATGTGTGAGACTATTCCTTCTTCGGTTACGCTTTCATTTCTCAAAGGGCCGTCGTTGGCGGAAATTTGTCGACGAAACGCGTATAATAATCGCCGGGGGAAGTGAAAAGGATGGACGTATTTGGGTGGGAGAGCGACGGAAGACGCGGAGAAAGCGAGAGAGGGAGGGGCAATTTGTCGAAAACGAAGAAAGAGCGTGACGGGGGGTGGAGGGGGAATCGAGGAGCGAGGAAAGGTTATATTAACACGGTTAATAATTATTCACGTCGCGAGTGCCTGAAACAAAGTCGATCCATCAAGCCGAGCGGTCGAAACGTGTTTTTATTTTTTACTTTTCGTCCCCTCCCCCACTACCCATCCGCCTATCGACCCGACGTCGTTCGTCACACGGGTCCGATTTCCGAAGGAAAAGCTACCGCAAAACGCCACTTGCCGTCGACGCCGCGCTCGTTGCGGCGGATGGAAAAGACACTTGGCGCGTTGTCGTTGTCGCCGCAGCCGCCACCGCCCCAGACTTTCAATTACACGGCGGCGCGAATGAAAGGAGCGGACGTGCGAGGCCCCGAGCGCTGGAAACTTTCGCGGCGCGTGGCCATTAATCACGCGACAGATTAGTCAAAAACTTCCGCGCTCATCGCCGCCGCCGTCTGACGGTTTTTCGAGGGCTACGACGCTCGCCGTAGACCGCGAAACAACAAGGAGTATATAAAAACGATATCTTTCCTATACGCGTAATAATCGTACACCGCGTGTCGCGGAAAAAGGGACGCCCGCGCACCTACGCGACGTCGCGGTCGGTCGGTCGGTCGCTCTGGTCCACGCCGGCGGAATGGGGTGAGAAATTAGGGACAAATGTATAATTAATGACTTCGGTGACGCCGAGAAAAGGTCGTTGGTTTTTTCGGCATTTTATTCCGCCGCCACCGTTACACCGAACGCGCGCTACGCGGTTTTGTTTTCGTGTACGTCCCCCCAACGGCGTCCGCGTATATAAAAACGCTTTTTTACCTTAATATTCTTTTTAAAGGGCCGCGCGTCTCCACCCACTCGACGCCGCCTTGGTGGCTTTCATCCCTCCCATCCTACCTCCGATCGCGACTCTCATTAATCGTCTTATACACGTGTACTTAACGATACCGACGTGGAGAAAAAAATAATACTCACGCTCGGTAGAGGTTTTTTCGTTTCGTTTTTTTTTTTGCTAGTTTTGTTTGTTTACGAATTTCGGCAGTCGAATTCGCTTTTCGAACGGACAAACGACGGCACCGAGTGTACCGATGAACCAGTTTCGAATCTGAACGTTCCTTGTCACGTTTGTTTTTAGAGTTCGGTCGTTCAAACGCGAAACAATTACGGTTTCGTAATCCCGAGTAATTGTCGAACATAAAACGTCGGGGCAGATCGCCGAGATTCGTAGACGAATTAATTTTAACGGCTAGTTTATCGACGTTTCGTAGTACTTTTCGAACGAAAAAGTCGAATTGTAAACGCGTGAAACCGAATATTTTCGATTTTCAGGTAAACGCTAAACATTGGTCAAGTCTCCACGGTGGGATTTTATTCCGAAGTTTCTACGGATAGTTTTATTTATTAATATTTATTTTATTAATTAGTTTTATCGTGATTACTATTAACATCTGCGACGTTATTATCGTTAGTTCTCTTTTCGGTTTAAAAGTACGCGAGAAGAGAAACGATGATAAATAAAAAAAAAATAGAATTACAGAAAATACGGCGGTAAGTCAATTTTCTTTCGTTATTTATTCGTTTAAATATTATTTAAAAAAAAAAAATAAATACGAATAATAAATTATTTAAGGGTTCGGTATGTTTGAGTGTGCCAACTAAAAAACAGAGTTTTCGAACGGCAACTTAAAATCATACTTTCAAAATAAAATCAATTATTCCATTTATTATAAATGTATAACAATACCTTGAACTCTCAGATATAAATATATACCGGGAATTGTAAAATACGTTTTTTTTTTACAATATTTGCGTATAAAGCGTATTATTCGGTATATATTAATGTATACCTATGTTTCCATTAATTACCTTGATTCTAATTAGTTCCTTTATAAATAAGTAGTTTTCGAAACAGTTACGTTTGTACAAGGAAAAAAAAATGTAAAACGTACATTAATTATTATTTCAATTTACAAGATTCATTTCTTTAAAAAAAAATCAAGATTTGAATTAAACGTTTTTATTTATTTTAATTGTAGGTACGATTTATTTATATTATGTACATCGCACGAAATATACGTCAAGAACGAAATTCGAGAAACAAAATTGATAAAGGAAACCACAATCGATTGGCGAGTTACTGACGCTAAAACTACGTTTGGCTGTAGAGTCATTTTACTCCAAAAAACATAATCTGTAGGTACTACTTAACGTTTTTCACCATATTGTAGTATGTTTTTTTTATTTCGTCCGCGAACGCTTTCGTAATACTATCGCGTAATGTGAGCGCTTTTTCGTTATTTTCCGATAGACACTTTAGTGTCCTAGTTCACCTAGTTGACGTTATATTTGATTTTCTTAAGCGCGTCTCCGAAAATTTAAAAACAAAGAATCCGGTAACATTTTCGACACGATCGATTTTTACAAAACCGAATATTGTTTTTACGTTATAATCTCGAGAATAATCCCGCGTAACGTTTACCGGTTGCGTGTTTTAACATTACGCGTACGCGACTATTATCGAAATAAAACGATCGATTTCGAGGGGGGGAGGGAGATATTTCGAAAATGCCGACGATTCCGTGTATAGTTTTACGTTAAAAAATTAAGGGGAATTTACGATATCAGATACCGAAGGTCTAACCGTTTTACGTAAAGTTGTAAGAACGACAAAAAATCGACGGATATAATAACGTCTAATTATCGTGGCCCGTTGGAAAGGATACCCGCCGGCTCGTGTATCGTAATTGTGAAACGAAAAGTTTAACGACGGTGTACACACGAAACGAGGTACGACGAACCGTAACGTCGAGTGATATCGTGACGACCATGTGGACGGTATGGAACTATAGAACACCAACGTCGCCGATTTCGTATTCGCTCAAACCCGTAATTACGGCGGTTCGGTTTTCGTCATTTACGCATTCTGTTAATCGTTTCGGCCGACTCGTCGGCGACTTGCGGAAATGAAGTCCGTTCCGTCGTTAAGAATTGTTGAACGATCGTCGATACTGTCGCGCAAGAAAACCCAGCGTGGAATACCCCGTAGGAAAGGGATTACGCATAATGAACTATCGGCGTTTAAAAAACCGACCGAATTCCGGCAGGACGCGAATACCGTATTTCTTATCGGTCGACCGTAATGTGTTTCCGGTGTGAACGGGAGGGTCGCGCGGCCCCCAGTGGTTAAGCCGTAAAATACAATTACCCGCGATGTATAATAATTCACGCGGCGGTTGTTTTAAAATATTAAAACCACCGAAATACGTTTTACCAAAAAATTACGTACATATACGCGTGTGTTTCACGAGAAACCGTTCGTACAAACATACGCGACAGCGTAAAACGTGACACCGCGCGGTCCGGCGTATCGACGACAATTTCGCGTGGCGTGGCGACAATGAAAAAACAAAAAAAAATCGAAAAATTCGTTTTCTCGATTTCGGGCCAAGCCGCGGACGGCCCCCGTTCGTCAAACGCGAACCAAGCGCGTATTTTCGCCGGAAACAAATTTTAACGCGGCCGCCGCTTCGGATAATGGCGAGTTCATTCATAAAACGGGAATCGTTTCCCGTCGATATATACCGGTCGGGGGGTGGTTTTGTTCGCGGGATTTCACTACGCCGTCTCTGATCAGACCGTACGACCCGAACCGACGCGTCCGGTGGATTCGACGTTACCTCACCGCCGAACCAACCGAACAACGTCACACGCTCGTCCGTTCGCGCAGCACATCGTACATTCCACACGCCTGTATAAGCCACGCGCGCGCGTGTGTCTCGCCCGTTTCTCACGTTTATCCGACGTTCTCCAATGGAACGCGCAACCGTCTTTCTCGAGTACCCAAATACCGTGGTACAGACATTTTTCGTACATATCTATTTCTGTGAACGACACGGTAGACGTAATTCCGCTCCCGGATAGCGGTCGACCATATACTACCTCAAAAGCTGGCCATTCTACCGCGTGTGTCCCTTATTGTCCGGATTTTGCGCCTCCCGTCCGAATTACAACAATTAATAGCCGTGCCCGTCGTATTTGATTTTGGCACCAGTTTGACGGCGTTCCACGTCGATAAGTACGTATTTAGACGTTTTCTGCGCGTCTACTTGGGAATGTAGCAGTAGCTAGTTGCTCGTGATTCGGACGATGTCCTTATAATTTTGGACGTTTCCGTAACGACGAGCTTGGAACGATTGGACGAATCTATTTATTATGCGGATGTTTGTCGCCGAGGGATGCGAAAACTAGGCGAATCGAACGGTTCGATTCGACGAGGGCGAATACGAAAATCGAAACAGATCGAACAGATTCGGCTATCGCGTTACCGGCTGGCCAGAAAACTACGGTATTATGTAAACTGATCGATCGCGCGAAAAAGGTCTAGCCGATAAGATAATATATTGCGTTTCGCGCGGCGCGAAAATATTATACATTTAGATTAGTTGCAGGCGTGTTGTTTGGCGTACTTGTTTATCGCGTCGTATACTTTGTATACACGCGCGTGCGCGTCCCGTTTACAGTGTAGGCGTTCGTTCCGAACGATCTCGGGGGTTTCTAACAGTATACGAAATCATAAATTATACCGGACGGCGGTAAGGAACGATAGCGAAAAATTTCGCATAAACACCACGTTCACGCCTGTACGCATAAACACGTGTGCGTGTACGGGTCAGGCCGGACGGTTGGCGACGCGAGGTCGGGGAAAACGCCGCGCGGTATACGAGTACCTATATATAGATGATACACACAGAGCTTGTCCGGTCATTACGCATTCCGGTGTCATACAAATAAGGAAAAAAATCCGCGAACGGCCCGTGCCGAAAGTACGGCGGGGTTGTTGGGTTTTTACCTATATACCGAGCACCGGTAGTTTGTTGTCGAAAAAAAAATGGTATGGAAGAAATTTAAATTAAAAATAAACTAAAAGTCGGTTCGTTCCTTCCCCTCCCCCCTACTCGCGCGTGCTCGTCGTCGAGGGTGATCCGGCGGCGGCGCCCCCTCCCCATCAGATTAAACGAACGCGCGTTGTTTCCCTCAAGTATTCCAACGAGGCGCGGCGTTTCGCGTATTATAATTACAGTACAGTCGAAATTAATATTTCTATATATTTCGGCGTTATGTTCGGGAGTTTCTGCCCCGCGTTTATTACTTCCATCGTAATTTTCTCCGCGCTCGCCTTCGCCTCTATATAATAATTGTTCTCCGTATATATATATATATATATATACATTAGTCCGTGTTTTTTTTTTTTAATAAGTGTCTTTACCGTTGATCGAAGTTCATTATATTTTATCGCGCGCACTTCACGCTAATTGGAACGACAATATTGTTCTTAGGCGATAATTGACACGGGACGTTTTTTACGATAATTCCAACGGTTAATTATACGATATTTTCCCGTTTAATGGGAGTGACGTTGACTGGTTTATTACGACCGTTTATTCGTCCCATACGACCGTTATTATTTTGATAAATCGGATCCCAAATATTTTTACTATTACAGTGTTTTAATGTAAATACCGGGCTGTATATCTATCTATCTATCTATATATATGTTTAAACATAATACACTGTAGCGCGGTTTATCGTCGTCCAGGACAACGTGATCGGCTTACCGACTGCCCGAAGGTAAAAATAATCTTTTCCCGGCAAAATAGTTTGTTTTTTCGTCGATACTCGGGAGGATCTATCAAACTTATCTCGTACACAATATAATACATATATATATATATATATATTTAATATATAGTATTTCGTCCGTTATTGCAAAGTAAACCTTTTTTATGTTAAATTTGACCGGCTCGCCAAACTCGTAATATAATGCGGATTATATATATATATATATATATATATTCGACTATTAGAAGTTTTATACGCGCGTAATATTGTCTCGTCGAGACGGTTTTTGTTTTGTTTTTTACGCGGTTTATTCTCGTCGTTTTACTCGAGTCGTGTACGAAATAACGTAATAACAACATAATCTCACCCGTCCATCAGCATTTTCGTCCGGTTTCTGACCCAGTAGTTGATAGATTTCGGATAGGATTCCACGTGACATTCGAGCGTCACGTCCGTCCCTATTGGAGCTCCTAGCAATTGGTTGGGTACGGCGATCACCGGCGGAACTGTAAGAACGTAAAAAACGAAAATAAGTAAAACAAAAAGAACCGAACATTACACTAATATTTACGATGCAGCGCCGTCGTTTCAATAACACGAATTGCCGCGCGCGTGTATTGTGCACGGTTTAGACGGTGTCAATCGACGTCGTCTTTTCGGTAAATGGGCGGGTGACGGTGATTGGGTGTTGAATACTACTGAATTTAGTTTCGGATTTTGTCGATATTTCGTAACCGATACCGGAATCGCGACGCCTAAGAAAATTCGCCCTAACTTATTGATTTGGCGGGCATCTAACAGGCAACGTTGGTTGTCGTTTTTGTAACAAATTCGTCGCGCACCGTCGGTTAATATATTCGGGCGAATCGGACGTCCAATAATTAATCGATCGAGAAAACGATTGTAATTGACGAATTTCCGTCGTCGTTTTTCCGCGCGAGTTTAAATCGTTTTCTCGAAGCGTATAATAGAAATATCCGGAATTCGTTCAACCGACATTTCGAATAGTACGTAGAAAAAATAATACAACGGTAAAAAGGAAACGAAAATGGTGTTTACAATAATAAGCGACAAGTTTTCGGTATAGGTCCGGGTCAGAATCTTTTTCGTGTGATATTCGACGAAACACCGCGCGACCGTCAAAACGTGTATTTAGATTTATTTTTTAATTTTAAGAAGAATGTTCGCGTTTCCGCGTTATTCTTATTGAAAAATAATATTCGGAACAACGTTCGCATTGTTCGGAATACCAAATATCCGAATCGGAATTTATATACGACGGTCCTTGCCTTTGTCCGAATTCCCTTGGACTCCCCCCCTCTTCTCGTCCCTTCAATTTTCTTCCCTTACGATTTCCGTAGATACCTTCCAGAATCCGTTCCCTAACACGTGAGCGCGCCTTTAGAGACGTACTCCGGTTTCCGTTATACGTCACGGTGGCCCGCTCCGATCCGTAGCGGACCGGCTCGGTGTGTTTTAAGACACGGTGGGTGGTCAATGTTTGCCGTTCTCTAGACGGTATGCCTACTACGAGTTTAGATAAAGTTGCAGAATTAACGTATTAGTTTCGCTATCGAAAGTTTTTTGTTTTTTGTCTTTAAACAGTTTTTTTTTTTAACAAGTGCTCACCACTTTCTAGTAGACAGTTGTACACGGAAGACCGTTTAATATTTGTCGTGGTTTTCAATTTACAAAAGCGCGAGGAAAACTCTCCGAAAATAACAAAATACCGGTGATACGCGCCCGATTTTCGTAAACACGGAATTTCGAAAAATGAATTGGCGAGTTAATTATGTTAATATTTCGATATTTTACGGAAGACTCTTTTTTTGCGCCTTTACGATTTATTATACAAATTTTTCTCACGTTTCTAGAAATAAGTAAAAACGAAAACCTCCACGAAGAAAAACCGTTACTAGAATTGTGCGCGCTCGAAACACATATTTTGTAGTTTTAAAAGCATCGTGTTCAGGGTTCTAAAAAAGGTATAAACGTATTGAAATCCGATATGTTTTCGTAGCTATACATTTTTCTTTAAAAACTCTCGTTCCTTAGATTTTTTCCAACTTGGGTTCTTGTAACAAAACGAAAAAACTCGGAACTTTGAGATGTTTTTGAAATGATCGGACGTCGTTACATTTGTTCAACCGGTAGACGGGCGTTATTATTATTATTATTATTATTATTAGAATTACGCGCGTTTCAATTATGTTTTAAGTATCGCGAGGATTTGGATTGTCGCCATTTCAAGTCGAATCCATTTGGTAGGCGTACATGTTTAATATACCACTCGCAAATTTTACAGACGCGTTCGATAAATAATCGAATTGTTCGATCGTTTAAAGTTCGTAAAAAAAATAATAACGTAACAAGCTGTAAAGTACGTGTACATTTCTTTTAATACACTTGTCTTGGTTTCGACGAACAACTAATCGGGTAACAAACACATTTAGTAATTGTCGTTAAAGGTTTTACAAAATTAACGTCGATAATGCGTCGCGATTTGATTTTTCAAACGCGAATTAGTTGGTATTTGGTAATTTTTGGTTCGCGTATTCGCGTCGTATTTACCGCGTTTTGAAATTCGATTGTTGTTATTTGGTTTTGTCTTCTCGAGATTTTTTCAGTCTACCCACTGCCCTTCCGTCTACTATTTACAGTACCGTGAGACAAGTCGAAAGTCATTTTAACCGTTTTCTACCGTATAGCGTCGTCGCAAGTATTCATAGAAAAGGCTAAAATCGTCGGGAACCACGTGCGCGCGTCGCGTTCGGACGACCGCCGATTGTGTAATAAACGCCGCGAATTATGCCGCCGAAGAGACGCCGTCCTTGCGAAGCGACGGGAAACCGACGTCGACTCGGCGAGACCGACAAACACCCGCGGCGCAGCCTGTGGAACGACAGATGACGTATACTTATAGAGTTGGTTGTTGGCTCGTAAACGTCGTATCGGACCGGACTAATTTCGCACAGGAAGTTTCCTCGTGCGCTACAAAATACGATCGAAATTATCATCATATCCGGTACGCGCGCGACTGTAGTTTCAATATTATTGTTACGCCGGCCGTTTATTTTACAGTTTTCGGGGATCGCGGACGGCGGGGTCTCCGCTAACGTTTTTTGGGTGACGTACACGACGGGGCGATTGTCAAATTTTCTCGTATTCCGAGTCTGATCTGCCGAAATTCGGTTATATAATATAAAATAAAAAAAAAAAAAACTAACCTAACCTTCGGCCATTCGTTTCTAAACCGTTTTCGGGTGTTTTTCGGACCATTTTCGAAATTACGTACCCCGTTCTTTGCATCCCTATAAACAAACGTTAATCCTTCGGTTACCGAACGGCGGCCTAGATGTTTTCCAACGCTATTTTCCTACAATTAAAACGGGCGTAAAATGTACGGCAATCGATACGACGAGCGAGTTTGTGGCGCGAGTACTCGCGGTGGGTTTAATCAGTAATTGGATTGCTTAACTAGGAATGGAAACAATAGTTAGAATTTAGGTCACCATTAGATTAGGCGTTTTATCGGACCGAACTTCGGTATAATTTCTTTTTTTCGTACGTGCGAGAAGATTACCGTGAAATTGGGGGAAAAAACGAATCGTTTCAACTACAGAATTGATGTTCGTTAATATAAACTATCTAAATTATACACGGGCTGACTTACATAAAACGTTTGGAACACTTTTATAAGATAATTTTTACATTAAGAATGCTAGGGAGCCTCGGATGCCGTGGATGTCAGCGTAAGCCAGTAGACTATAGTTTATTATAATTAACGAACACGAAGAATATTATTCGCGTCTAGGTCATCGTGTTTTAAAAAATATAAATTTTTATCCTTGTTCGAAACGAATATGGGGACAATTTTAGCGATTTTTTCGGAACTTTTGGTTCGGGCTTTTTTTCATACGCTTAGGAAAACTACCGGGAAAATTGAAAAACGTGCGAACAACGAACACCAACTGGGTACAGTTTGCTATGGGCACATGTGAAAATCGTCTGAGTACCTCCCTATACGAAAAATTGTTCGCCGACGAAATTCGAAACAATACATTCTTCGCGTCGCTCTCTAAATCTAAAACGGTACAACTAATCCGTGTAATTCCTCTCTTGTTCGTTATAGATTTGTAAATCGTCTAACGAAATATTCCGAAATTTGATAAGTACGCGATACTTCCAAATTTCGCAAATTAAACCCTATATTGTTCGCGACGGTTTTATTTCCCCGTTCGTTTTCGACCGCTCGGCCGACTGGCAGGACAATTTCGTCGTAAAATTGACGCACGGTCGACGAATGAAACACATCGGGCGACACGAAATATAACGCGTAATATTTTCGTTTCTTTTTTTATTGCGACGAATTAGCAAAGTGTTTGATTAATGAACGGCCCCTTGAAATTCGCCAGTCTCCTAGAGCCACTGTAATATTGTCGAACAACGACCGAAAAATGGACGTTTAACACGAGGATATTAACGTTTATATTTTTCCGATAAATTGTGCGGTTTTCGTTGTTTTTAAATGTCGTTATTATTATCGTTACTTATACGTATGGCCTCGTACATCGTCCGCCCAATAAATTTAGTCTTCGGGATTTATAATTCGTTAATTCACGTGTTTCGAGTTTTTCACTCCGCGTGTGCACTAAGTGTTCTTAACTAACGCGTTTATTATTTATTATTACGTGCATATCGGTACCATGAAGGCATCTCTATTGTAAACAGAACTCCATTGTACGGTCTCCCACGGCAGTCGTTAATGTATAATGTACCTTAAGAAGCTATCCCCGTCAACTTCTTCAATTTACTAGGAGTCGTTCGTAACGTGTTCTAAACGATATAACCAAACAAAATTACTATCGCGATCAGCGGCGCGGTATTTCTATCGGTCCAGCGTGTTTTAAATACCGCAAACGTAACGGAATTGTCGGGCCAAAATTCGTAGGTCTTAGAAAAAGGCGCTCTCTTATCGGCCACATTTTCGGCACGGTTGACATTTAACGGAATTTATTAAAACAATTAAGCTCGTTCTTTCCTGGGCCAGGCCATTAATCGAAATTCGAAATGCGATTTACCGGTCGTTCGTAATTCCGATTCAGTTGTGTTTTCACGTTCATCGAGCGTACGTGGAAATTGGTTTTGAACGATTATTTACTTATCGGAAGCGCTTATTTTCGCCAACGTTCATTTACCGAAATTCTTAAGAAGAAACACTCTCTTAGGTTCCTTAGGTGTTCGTTATTGCATCGTTATGGTTTCGTTGTTTTGAGTCAATTTTTCGTAAATCCTGGCCATAGTTTCCAGGTTAGCGGTTAATGAATTACGCGTCGGCCGTAGCCATTAAAGTAGTCCGGCTCGGTGTACAATATAAGCTTATGTACGCGCAGGTACGTGCAGTGCCATAAAAGCTAGCCGAGCGTCGACACCGAGTTCGAAGGCCGAACGCGGACGTGTCTTATTTAACGAACGAATATAAAAATTCGGTCTTTCGCTCTGTTCTACTTACGTACCGGTCCGTTAGTAGTTATCTGTCCGAGGGCCGTTACTTCCGCGTATTTACTACGCTTAAACTCGATTGGTAACCACACGGCGGCGTTTTATCCTCGTGGTGGATAAACGTCAAGATGTTGCACCGCTATCGGTGTTACCACTAATCCAATAATCATTAAAAGACGGCGGAGACGTGAAATAGATTCCTCAGGCTCCTCCGTCCTACACTTACGGGCTTATGACAGCAATAACAACACGCACGTGGCGGAAATCGGCCGAAAACCGACGTTTCATTCGTTATAAAATTAGAGCGCCGCGAAGTTTATATCGCGTGTTTTTCGTTTGTAAAACACGGATTTATCGTTTCGGACGTTTCTCGTTTATTCGGTAATAATTGGCAAACAGTACCGAAACGTTTCATACGTGTTTAGAGCGCGAGACATTTTTAATCGTGATTTCTAGTGCATTCGAGCGCCAGTTTTTCGGTTTCGACCGTTTCACGCGGTGAATATATAACGACGACGTTATTGTTTCGTTTAAAGGGAACCAAAGCGAGAGACCACGCTGCGGTCGAACAACGTCGAGAACGTCGGTAAATAATTGTCGTCGGAAATACGGATTTCGGAAACGGTACACCGAGCGCGGTGTTCGTACGCGTCAATTGTCCGCGAACGGAGACGGTAAAATTCGATGGTCGGATCCGGAAACGCGTAGTCGGGTCGTTTCGACGAATTACGTTATCGCGTAGCGTGGCGACGGTTCGATTTTCGACGCGAAACGAAAACGTCTACGGCCGGCCGCGAGTTTGTCGCGAACGTGTGTTGGTTAACGTCCGAATTGAAGACCATCCCGACGCGGTGACCTCCGTGCGAACTACGACGACGTCCGCTTGTCTTAGTTTTATAGCCGTCGAATGGACAGCACGAATAAATGACCGCCGAAGGTCAGCGGCGGCGATGGTACACACACACACACGCGGCGACGAAATAAGATTTTATTTGTTTTTCATTTCCTACCGAACGAACGTTTAACGAAACGGTCGTTCGGAACAGTGGCGTATTTAGACCTGAATTTCGGGGGTAGGGGGGTTAATTTTTAAATAAATAAATCGGACGACCCTAACGAAACAGGACACGTTATAAACTTTAATAGATTATTCGTTTTTAACGGACACGTTTTATTATAACGTGTATTGAAGTTTAAAAATATTTTAGTTTTTCGTTATTATTGACTAAAAATATACGTCTCGTAGGAAATTAATTTTTCTTAAATATTTTCGGGGAGGGGGGGTTTATTCCTAAAACTCACCCCTTGTTAATACTCCACCGCCTACAGATCTTTATATATTAATTTGTTATTACGTAGCGCCAGTGTTTGTGTAGCCACAATTCGATTCGTTCCGATAGTTAAATTATTTTCTCGATAAATCTTGGATGTGGTATATGCCCTTCCGTCGCCCGAAAAATGCAATAATATGCGTGTGTTTTCTTACGTACATTAAACTACGTCGCGAATTCGATTAAAGTATATCGATATATATATTATATTATAACGTGTCCGTTTAAAAATATTTTAGTTTTTCGTTATAATTGACTAAAAATATACGTGTAGTAAGAAATAAATTTTTCTTAAAAGGTTTTTTTTTTGGGGGGGAGGGGTTATCTCTCCAATCCCCCAACCCCTGTTTGTACGCCACTGGTCCGATATACAGTATCGCGGATGTCGGGTTCGACAAAAACCGTACGTCGCTTTATAACGTGCCGAGTACAATATACACACGCACGCGTGTAATTTATCGGTTTACACGCGAATATATATTATAATAGAATATATCGTAGGGTTCGTTGTATTTTCCTGTTCCACGAATCGTGCGACGTATTGCGCTTGGTCGGTTTTCGTTGAAAATTCCGTAAAAGGTACCCGCGAATTCGACGAGGGCCCGACTAGATTCGCTCGTTATAACTCGCACGAGTATATATATATATACGTCGACGTCCATAGGCGGAATTGGCCGTGTAAAATATCTAGCCGTTTCTTATTGATGCGATTTCCAATTACCTGTATTGTCTCTATCGTTGCTTCGTTCTCCTACGTTCGAATTAAACAAATATTAAAATCGAAAAAATTGTTTCTTACCTAACTGTAAATACAATCGACGTTAAAAGTTAATAGTTCGAATTTTTTTCGTACGTAAATTATTAATACACTAATCTTTTTCTTCTTCTTCGACTTATTTTTCCAGCTTTTTGGGGTCGGTCACCTTAGTCCTCCACCTCCATTTGACCCAATCTCTCACATCATTTACACACACACACACACACACACACACCATCAATCACGTTCAACCATTTCTTCTTTGGTCTTTCTTGCACGCTCAATTCCATAACCGTTCTTACTGCTTCCGAATCTAAAGTTATTAATACACGCGTATAATTATGAAATTAATTAGCCACCGTGGGGAACTAGCGATTTAAAGCTTTTCAATTCGATCACGTCGTTCACGTTGACCAATTCCGTCTTTACCGAGTGTATACATAACCCTCCCCCCCTGAATCCTAATAAAAATTCGAAAATAAATATTTTCAAAACACGAAGAACGAGAAAATTTGTTTTAATCGATTACACGCGTAATAACGAGTTCGAGATAACGAATCGGAAATTCGATACATATTTATTACGCGGTACGTTTTAATTTACGCGAATAATTTCGTAAATGTTATCGCGAGTCACTAACCGACGTCGGATGCCGCGTACATTTTAACGAACGGCGTATTTTAATTATGGCGCGAAGCGAACGTATTAGAAACGATTTATACGTCGATCCGAAACGATTCGCGTGTCGGCCTAATTGTTGCCCTTACTTTCCACTAATTACAAACGCGAAAACGACGCGAAATAATTTACGGACTTAACCGTGCGCGCGCGTATTGTATGGTTATATCGTTTATTAAATATAATGTATAAGGCACCGATTAGTCCCGGAGCACATAGACTGGGTCGTAGTTTCGCCTACGTCGACGACACTATTCGCGCGATTTAAAATTACTAAAAGAAAAACCGGTAGTTTTAAGCGTTGTTACAAGATTACGTACGCGAAAAAAAAGTTTCGTTCTTCCCGATAACAATTTGTCACGCGAAGAGACGAACGATTACCACCGTACCCCACACTCGGTGGTTTAATGACGTACACGTACGCAAAGCGCACGAGACAGACACCTAAATGGAGGGAAAATTATTAATTTTTTCGCGATCGAGAATCACGTTCTATTGACGAAAAACGAACGCGGCGTTATACACATTGAACGACGAGCGTGTGCGTGAAAAAAGCGTTAGACGATCACGCACAATACGGTGTGTGAAACGAACGTGCGCCCGTCCGTATAGTTTATGACGAAACGCGTTGAACGAGACCAGAAGATTTGTACGCGTAACGCGGTATAACTAGTTAACGGGGGTATCTTACGAACCGCAATTATTGTCGTCGCCGTTTCGTCCGTCGTAATTTTTTAAAAAGGGTGAACACAAACTCGCGCTATTTAGGTTCGTCGCGACCGACCGCGACATAATTTTTCAACGTACGAAATACGAGAACACGCTTTTTTTTGTTTGTTTTTTGGTATGACGGACGAACGAGAAAAGAAAATGAAACGGGATCCGCTTGTTTCGAATACGTACCGTTTGCTATAAAATAACGTAGAAGTTCGTACGTGTTTGTTTACGGAAAACTAACGGCAAGAAAAGAATAATAACTTCCGCGGAATATATTAATATATTTGATCGAAAAAGTTTATAACGATGTTACGATACGTTTAAGCGACTTTCCAATTAACGTTGTTGTTGTTGTTTATCCGTCTGTCGTGCGGTATATTTCGATGTGTACGTTTCACACCGTTTTGCGAGTATTTCGACGTTACGTATATTTTACAGGGCCGGTAAAATGTACGTGCCTAGGCCAAAAACCAACGTTTCGCCCGCTTTGAAACAAATGTCCGCTCTTGGAGATATATATATATATATATATATATATATATATATATATCGAACGGTCACGCGCCTGCTGTACAAATTCGTTATCGTCGCGTTAAGTACGTTAAGAAACGTAGAGAAATATCGTTCCGCGATTTGAAGCCGATTGTCCACTACTAGTATCAAGATCTTATCGTTTTTCTTTTACGTAAAAACATATACGTTTGGGCCGTTGGCGAAAAATGATAACAGTCTTTCGAAATATCTTATAGCCACATAAATATTGAATATCGTATATGTACTCGTTTTTTTTTTATTTTTATAATAATAAAAATTCGAACAATAAGCTCCTATATAGGGACTCCTCGGAAGTTGCACGTGGGGAAGGTTGGGGTCCTTACTGCGAATTCCTTTTACTATTTAGGTTTTCACGTTCAATCAATTTAACGGACGAAAAATCGTAATTAAAATTTTACCGCGAAAATTCTATTACCCGTGTGATACGTAAACGTATGACGAATCTTCGAAAGAAGGACGGAATTATTTTTATGAAAATGCCGTCGTTACGAAAGCGCCACTCTAGGCGGGTAGCGTTAATTATTCGTACGCGAACACCACCTTTCGAGCGTAATATATTACGCTTTCTTCGATCTGTATTTTTCGTCGTCCGCACCGGTATGAATCGACGGCGTTCGAACGGAATGAGAACAACGATAAATCGCTTACGAGAGCCTAGTGGTATTCGGCATATCGTATTATCGTAACGGCGGCGTAGCGTAATGTTTTTCCATTTACTTTTGCAATACACGTTGGTTTTCATCGCGTTTTAACGGGACGCGTAACGTTACTACTATTTACACGTGTTTCGCTTTATTTAGAATAATAATAAAAGTCGGTTTATATTTAATTATATATTTCGTTTCGGTCATATTTTTCGTAACTTTTGAGAAGTATTCGTGGTTATATTATACACAAGGCGTTGGCGTGTATAATAATTGTGCGTAAGTGCGCGTGCTTCTACATTTGAAACGTGTGAGAGAACGTCCATTCGACCATCGCATTTTTGACGGTGAAAATGTAGCGTTATTTGGTGTAGTAGGATTTGACGAGAGGTCGTGGCGCGTAGTAACGTTTTCATTTTACAAGAATAACCGTTCAAATATCAACCGCCCATTTCGACGATAATTTCGAAATAAACGCCAGTATTCGAACGTCATAGTCACACGAATAGAGGTACTTCGTGATTTATCGCGAAATTCCGCTAAAAATGTACGCGTCGCACGATTCGGTTTTTCTATTTACATCGTTTACGTTGTTCGGGCACGACTGCGCGCCAAAAAGTTGAAGTGAAAACCGTGATGGGTTATATTGATTTTTAACGATAATACCGCCGGGTAACGGTAATTTTGGGGTTATTTCGAAAATGTACCGACGTATCGTAAAACACTGACAATTCTACTCGAAGAAGAAACGTTTACGCGTGTCTACGGGCAGACCGATAACGCGAATACCCGCGATAGTGGGCGTAGCGTCTGTTTCCGTCATGTGGTTGACAGTTGTGGGTAAACCTCTACAGGTTTCGCACTTCAGGAGTTCTCGTTTTGACATTTGGACTTTTTATTTTTTTTCTAGTTATATCGTATGTACTTGGCCTTCAAATCGGCGTCGCGCCCTCGTACCCGTACGGATTTTGAAATTATTTTCGAGACGATTAGAAGTCGTATTTTATGGGCGACTTGGCGTTTTGTTCGCGTTACGCCGCGCGTTTGTGTGAAACGTTAGTGGCCAGTTGCCTCGATCGCGTCCTGCGGGAATACACTAGCAATCGGCGGTCGCGGCTGCCCGGGGTTTTTACACAAAGTTTCTCATCATACGACGTAGTGATCGGTATAAAGCGACGTGATAAGGATTTCGAAGTGTAATAAGATTTCGACAGTTGCACCGAATCCGATTATCGTCCGTTATTTATACGGGAGACTCTACGTTTTCGATTCGAGTTAATACAAAATAGTATAATAACGTCGGTCGTTTTTGTTTCGTCTTCTAAATGTAGCGCGGAGGAAAAAAAAAACAGGCCCCCTCCCGAATCGTGTGACGGCCGCGAACGAGTATTTTGGTTACGCGCGAACGGGTACGTTTTTACACGAATAACCACGTGACGGCCGTTGTCCATAAATAAATCACGTTGGGTCGCGAATCCGAATGGTTAGGTACACCGACGACCGGAACCGCCGTTTTAAACTCGAGCTGTTTCGTTCGTCCCGGTCGGGTTTCTGACGGTGCATTGTACACCGATGAGCAACCGTCACGTTATTGACGGACTAGAAGAAACGAAAAAAAAAACTACGCCATTCGGCAAAATCGTATGATGTGTGTGCGCACGAGAATGGTTTGACGATAATCTTAACACGCGTTTTTATTTTGCTCGGCGGCGAATTCTATCACGTTTTCGATTTCCCAATAGTTTCATCGAACGTAAAATGTGAACCGAATACGAAATTATATAAAAAAACAACAATTACCAGGAAAATCGTCGATATATTCGTTTCGGATCCGAGCAATTTTTGTATTTAAGAGATCAAAATCGAATTCGAGTTTAAACCCGTAATAATAATATTTATTACATTCTTTATATATTGCCAATTCGGTTAACGTATTCCAATAAGAGTATACATATGTATGAGAATTTCATTAGGAGATTAACGACGATAACGTATAAATGTCTATTTGGCTTTTTTCTTCGTTATATTTAATTGATTTACCATGGGTAGTGAAAATTGTCTGTACACACACACCAGAATTTGAAGACGAAATATTGTTTTTTTAGAACGTAATTTATGACAGTGTAACGTTTATAAGCGGAATATATTATTTTACTCATAACGCGCGTGTCTCGTATATTCTAAAGGTAAATTTTCGTTTCGCGAAGTAATTCATTTTCGGTGTCTTATACAAGGGAATTTCGGAAAATTTAGTATAGGTTTATAATTAAAGTATTATTTACGGCGTTTACGTACGTACGTATCATTATGCCTATAAACTATCGATTTTTAAACGCTATTTAAAGCGTACTTTTGCCAATTTCTCGAATTTGTGACCTTAATTAGATATTTGTGTATGTGTGTGTGTGTGAAGGACTCGTATACGCGTAGAGCTATAAAACGTATCGCGTTTGAACGGAAAATAGGGATGTTCTTTTTTTCGTATTTTTCTTTACAGTATTTATAACTTAAAGGAAATAACGAAATATCGAGTATCGGGGAAGTACGTTGCTGCGGAAGTAGTGTTAATCGCGTCATTACTCACAATAACATACCGTGTCGTATATACGCGGGCGTTCAAACGTTTTATTCGATTTTTATCGGTACGATTATCGCGTTCTCGTCGTTCGACGGACGGCGACATACGGCAACATATGATTCGGTCGAAAGGCCAAACATAATAAACGACGTAACACGCGCCGGTTTTGTACGATCGCCCGGCGTCGCCCCCCGGACGACGCAACACCAACGACGTTTCGCGAATAATCTCGTTCCGATACAGCGTCGGTTCTTAAACATGTTGTAGGAAAGGCTACGGCACAGACGGTGTCGGGATTAAAAAACACGCGTTACCGGAAAAGACTAATAAACGGAGAAACGGTGACATTTGCTAGCCGGTTGGTTCGTCGACGATTTTAAACACTCCGGGGGAGGGAGGGAATATTACGGCGGTCCGTCGGGCCATAACGTAATAATATTTTATCGATATCGCCGCGTGCCTGTTGTTTACGATTATTTTTTAAGGATCTTTCGAACAACGACGAATCGAATATTTTTACACGTTATATAGGGTGTTCGTAATATTTCGCCTACCCGTGTGTTTTATTAATTGCAAGAGGAGTTGTTTTCGTAGTTGGTCACTGGAACGTTCGTTATTTTGTGAAAAAATTGTCTAATCGTCGATTAGGGACCTCGAGTGTAATGTTTTATATTTAGTAGCGAGAAATATACTGTATTATACGATTCGCGTCGTGACCGTCGATAATCGGTTAAACAGAATGGAATCCAAAATGACCTCTCCGGGATTTGTTAAATTCGTTAATTTCGAGGTATTACATATTCTTCTATAGGTTTAATTTCTATTTATTAACTAATACGAGTTTCGTTTTGTCGGAAAAAAGTTTTCTTCGATCGTATACATATATAAATATATTTTTTTTTAATTTTGGATTATCGACGTATACGATGAAAAATCCGAGTTTTGATCAGGCGAAGAAAATAATTTCGCGAGTGGAAAAATGTACCCGTGTCGCGCAATAGTTGCACGAATAATCGAAGAGGCAATTTTATATCCGATAAAACGTCGATACGTTTCAACGCTTCGAAATGGCTGACTGGGATTTTACGATTTTACTGCGGAGGGCGTATATTTATGTACGAGTTCGTCATTGAGGCATTATGACGCGTTCCGACCGTGACGGTCGAACGAAAACTGACGGGAATTACAAACGTTCAAGCGGCGTAACATTTTCGAAAAAATGCGTTACGCTTTACGCGCTCCGTTAACGAATTATCGCTTTGAAACTGATTATCGTAAATATTAAACGAAACGTTAAGAGCGCAGAGATACGGCATGTATGTAGAATACGGCCAATGTGTGAGGGGGTGCTAAGTGTGCGCGCACGTTCGACGTAGACGTGGACGAAACTTGAAACATATTTTACGGCAAAACGGTACGAGGTCTCGCCGAAACTAATAATACATATTTTAATTAGTTTATATTTCAGCGTATAGAGTTTTACGGACGACCGCGGTAAAGTTATTACATTTTCTATCCTATATATATTTCATGTTACCCGCTCGGCGGAGTTCTTGATTGAATTATATCGGCTTTTCCACCGAATCGGCGTATATTTTTGTTTTTCGAAATATCGCCGGCGGCGGAAAATTGACGTCGGTGAGTAGTCGTAATTTTCGCGTTTGAAATTTACGTGAGCGTTAATATTTCGAAAATTTCGCGTCGATTCGGGAAAAACGATATTTGTTTGTGAAAAAATCCCTTACACGAAAACGTGTCATTCAAATATCGCTACACATCCCTCTAACCGCTATCGAAACGCACGAATACCGTCGCAATTATGTGGCGCGCCGCGTCGGCACCGCGTAGTCGTCCACATTTTCCTTCGTAACGGATTTCGTCGGGCCCCGTTCTTTGGCGATTACGTTGAAAATACTCGAAAAACGCGTTCTCGTGTACGCGATCGGTCGGTTCTCGCGCAGTTTGTACGCGCGTGTTGTTATTTGGGACACCTTTCGGTCTGTCGGGCTTTCGAATCGTTCGTTTCGGTTACGTCGGAACTGCTTGAGAGACGTTTGTTCCCGTCTATAATTGCATTAGCGAGGACGGAGAGGTTCGTTATTCCGTTTTCGGAGCTATCCGTTAGGGATTCAGGAAAAACGCCCACAATCGTCGTCAAACTACGACGTGTCGCCGGTCGATGTTGTGCCACTCACTGTCTTCGAACGCTGTCCACACAAATGGTTTCGTAAAAAACAATAACGCTTATATATCGTCAACTACATTTACACGCACTTCGCCGACGACATCGGTCACGTTCGCGGCTATTTAATCTCTGTAAACGAACTACGGCGGATGGCTGTGGGTCAATGGGCTGGTGTGTTTCGTTCTCGGTGTTCGATATTTTTACGCGGTTGTTTTTTTTTATCTCCTTCGTCACGGTCCTTACAAATATTTCATTCGGAAGTACGACATGTTTGAACGGAACACTAAATTTATAACGTAGGCGGTTCAACGGGATTTAAGTTACGTTTAATTCGATTACGATACGAAACCGGATGAAACGTTGTACGGACTAAAGCGGTATATCAATAATTCGTCTGATACGTTTAGAGTCCTCGTTAAAACCGAGAACTCGGACAATTTTATTAAGCTGACTGTGGGACAGAAGATGGATGTTCCTACTAAAAGACCCTCACAGCCTGTGATGTACGAACGACGTTGTCGAATGTGTCCTTGGATTCGAAACCAGATGGACCTAAAGGTGAGTACGTAGCCTTCGACGAGTAAGGAGGCGGTGGTGATGCTCTATAGTTTTAAGATCGACTACTGTTGAATCTGCAGTCTCGATACGGTAACTCGAGCCTGACGGTACGAACTCTACTCTGGAAATCAGTTTGAAGATCCGACGGATGTACGAGCTTCTTGGCAGAGATGGTCTTCAGGAGACCGATGTTTCGGTATAACGATTACGTTAGACGATAGCAATATATTATTGACAGTGGGCTCTATGGGCTCGTCTTTAGACCGGAGTACCGTCAGATGGGCTAGTGTGTTGTAAGGTACTAAATCGGATCGAAAGAGAAAATAAATTTGAAACGATTAAAAACAGATTGTAAAACACGTATCGTCCACCGTGTTTCGGCAACGTCCAACTGTTTTGGCGGAACAACGCGAAAACCGCCGGTGTGCCGACAAACAAGGTTGCGTTGTATGGAACGAGCGCGGACCGCAGAAAAATATTCGGACGAAAAGTTATCGAGGCCTATAAAATCTCGGATGGAAGGACGGACGAAAGACGGAGGAGCGGGTGGCGCTAAAGAGAACGCGAAGCATAAAAAGGTAGGGGAAATATCTCGAGGGTTATCCGTTCGGTAATATAAGCTTTTCCCGTACTACAGACAGTAAACAATATAATATAATAATAATAATAATAATAACGGGAGAGCGCACAAAACGGCGGCGGCGGCGGTTGTTATGGGTCCGTGACCACAATTGTGTCCGGTCGATAAACACGTATACATATTGTGAACGTGCCGTGGCTGCGAAACGGCTGTGTGCCAATCTCGGAGATCGTTTTCGTATCCTAATTCGTAGTCGGTTGTTTGGTTTTTATCGTTCCCTTCTCTCGGCCCCATGTTGTACGGACGGACTTCGTCTAGTTCGTACGTCGGCGTTTCCCGACCTTTGTGTACGCGGAACACAATAAATCGCCAACCACTTTACCTTCCTATCACGCACACAGACGCAGCATCATCATGTTACTACGTTTTCTCAATACACGTTGGCGCGCGTTATTTATTAACGCGGGATTTAGAGCTCCAATTTATTCGTATTTCTCGATTTGGTGTCACATCGTCGTTTTGGAAATTCGGATTCCGCGTATGTGCGCCGTTGTGAAAGGAACCCGGGGGAGGGGGACTTTTCATATTTTTTCACACGAATCTAACGGATACTCGTTGTAATTTTATTGTTTCGACAATATTGTTTTTTTAAATACGCGAGTTAACGTTTTTTTTTTTTAAAAAGAATAATTGGTTTTTGTTACATCGTAGAAGAACACCGGCAAGCAATACGTCGTATATAAGTGTTTGGAATTCCTTTTTATCCAAATGTGAAGTTTGAAAGGCTACAACTTTGTCGGTACACGTGAATAGTTTCGTTCATTTCCGTAATTAAGTTCGGTTTGTCCGACATTTTTCGTCTTAGCAAAAATAAAGTAAACTGTGTCGTTGCGCCGTCTTAATTACGTCCAACGTCAAATCGATACGAAAATAACGAACGTCTTACGGACACGCATCCGGTTATTATAACGTGTTTATATAAATCATTTCGCGTGATATCGTTATGAAGAAGCGTTCGAATTTCAGCGTATTACCGACGCAGGAAAATGTGGCGGGTTTTTACCCGTTTTATTTTTTTAAACTACGGATGATACGTTTGTTGGAGAGTTAACGCGGAGAAGCTTTTTTTGTTTTTTCCTTTCCATTTTTGTTTCTTAAACGCGTTTTTCGTTTTTTTTTTTTTTAATCCAACTCCAATACGCTTAGACATACAGACGCTTTTAATCCGGGAAATATTCGCGGGCGTTTGAACATAAATGTTATCGTTAAAACGAAATTCGCAATTTATATCAAGGCTAAAACGTTTGGTCGAGGGTGGAATTTTTTAGATATTTTCGTCATTTTTACACGTAAAACGTTGTACTACGCGTATAAAACGCTATTATTGTACATATTTTATTGTCGTCGATAAAATAGGCGTTTCGACGGTTCTTGGAATATTCTTTATAAATAACGAACGTATCGTGTCCGTAAAAATTCATCGGAGATATTAGAAAATAAAATAAAACGTTAAGCGACGGTATAATTTTATCGAATAATAGAACCCGAAACCGCGCAGTTTAATTGCCGGTTTTTCTTAAGCAGACTAGAAAAATGTTTTTCGATAATCGGCGTAGGATTTATCATAAATACGATAAACGTAATTATACGAAGGTAACGACGCTATAATAAATACGGATTAATTTAAAAAACGATAGAGATTCGTATTAATTATTATGTAGAAATATACGACGGAAGAAGAACGAGACTATTTTGTTTTTATTTTAGGACAAAATCGACACCGCGTTGTTGATTAACGATTATATTTATTAGGTTAAGACGAACGAAACAGGCCCGTATCGGGCTTATCCATTCGCCCGTCACGGACAATTCAGTGAAAAGTGTACCCATTACCATTTTCGAGACGACTACGTCCGGCCGGAGTCGACGAAACCGCGACGCGTTATTGTTTTTTACGGTCACCCAGATGACCTACGAGGAGATGGTTGGTTATAAACAGTATACGACGAAGAAGCTCGCTGCAGTCGCGCGACTGTAATCCGACGGCGTCGACTGTTTTTAGGAGGGAAAACGACAACGTGGAATCCATCCGACGGCCAACAACAGCGTCGTCGAACGACGTCAATAATGACTGCGGCAATCACGTTACACGAAGATCGTTCGTTCGCAGTCAGCGGTATCGCTGAAACGACGGCGGACACGTCGAAATCGACCTTTTACAATATTCTTACGAAAGAATTACGCGCGCGTCGTGTGTGCCCGAGCTAGAATGCGTTTAATCGACTACTGGCTTCGACAGCGAATTCGATTCCCGTTGTGTTCCGAAAACGCTTCATATTTAAATTACTCCGAGCGTAAATTAACCGTTCCGACGCAAAAAAAATTGTAATAAAATATTTTTACGCGTATAGTCGTATTCCGGTGTAAACCGTATAGTCGTCAGCACGTCGGTCTCCGATTTATCGGAAAACGACATGATTACGATTCGAAATCCGTCGTGTCGATTTAAGTTGGCCAACGGCGAGTGAAAATTGTCAACGTAAAATGACGTCATTTTCGCGCCATTCACCGTAAAATGCGCGTTGTTGTCGTTACAAACGATTTAAAATTATAAAACTGTCGGGTACACAATTTTGGAACAAATTGGAATCATTTTCGTCGACAAATGCGAAAAGTGTAAAGTAAGAAAAGTAAACACGCGGTAAAACCGAAAACTCGTACAAAGGCGGCCCAACCGAAAATTTCTGGGTTTTCGATACGCTCATCCGCCCCTGGTCGGTTTTAAACGTTCGGTTCAAATTTTCTCCGTATCGCTCCGTATTTCGTTTTCATCTGCCGTTCTTTTTTAACAATTTGCGTCGTTAAAACAACAACGTCAAGTGCGTTTGAAGTTTCTTGCGGCCTTCATCGTTTTTCAATACGCACGGCAACCAAATACTTCGAAATATCAATTTTCGTACGAAACTCGTTTTTATTAAAGAAAAAAATTCTCGACGAGCGGCTAATTACGGAAACGCCTATACAAACGAATTTAAACATTTCCACCGATCTCGAACGGGGGTTTGTGTTATTGTTCCTTTTCCTCCGTTCATACTATTTTCGCGTATCATTTGAACCGATTACCATTTCGATTTCTTTGCTTCTTTTTACTCATATTCAGTTTTTCTTTTATGAAATTTGGTAATTAACCGACGTTTTTACAATCATAAAATACGATTAAGGCGTGTTGCTTATAAATTGATATATCGTGAAAATTCTCTGCAATTTAGTAAAAATATAAAAGAAATACGCGTATTTTAACATAATTGAAATTTGAAGCGAGTAAGGTAGTTTTGAATTT
This sequence comes from Geopemphigus sp. TES_GeoC_2020, assembly GCA_025469175.1. Lineage (NCBI taxonomy): Eukaryota > Metazoa > Arthropoda > Insecta > Hemiptera > Aphididae > Geopemphigus > Geopemphigus sp. TES_GeoC_2020. Next base: position 7,882 of record JAIPRN010001366.1, on the reverse strand, counting down.
TAATTAGATTTCCGTAAGGGACGTATTCGACTATCTCGCTATTCAAAGTAATAATAATAAAAAAAAATTTTCAAAAGTTTACCCACAAATAAGTTCGAATTTCAAGTACTCGGCAAATGTGAAATAATAATAATCCAGTTTATTTTTTCGAGAATAATAATAACAACAACAATAACAACAAAAGTTTGACAAGATTTCGAATACGTTCGGAGTTTATTTTGTTGCGGAGCAAATTACGAGACATCAAAATCTTGTCAAACTACGGGATTTTCGTACACGCGATATTTTTCAGAAGGATTTTCACCTTTCTAAAAAAAAAATGTTTGTTTTTCGTATTGTCGGGAAATTTAATATTCAAAGAAATCGGTCGAACTTCATACACGACTGAGGGTAAATGACGTACGTGTCGGCTATTATTTTCTTTGTCAGTTTATACATTTTTATCTTGTGACAGTCGTACATCCGTCAAAATTAACAATACGGAAAAACCGAAATGGAATTGCGCGTTATCGCTACGACATCTAAGGGAACTGACGACGCTAACGGCTGAACACACTGATAACGAGGTACTGGAACAATTCCGAAATCGTTATGGGTATTATTATTTTCAATTTAATACGAACGTACGTTTAAACAACGTATGTCATATATTCGGTTATGATTTGCTTCGCGAATTTAGCATTAAATATTAATAAAATTTTCGTTAAATTATTAAAATGGGCGAAGTAAACGTTAACCCACGGAGTCACCCTTGACGACGGATATATAAACAAAAAAATTACGGCGTTGCGGTAAAATTATATTTTTTTAATTTCAATTTCACGGTCGATTTGATATTTCAATATGCGTTAACTCTTAAGTCCGTCTTAGCGCTGTATTTTCCACAGAGATTATAAATTGTTAACCAACAATTGTCAAATATTGTTATTCCTTAATGAGTTTACGAAAAATAACGTAAATAAATAATTACGAAATAAAGCGTCACTTAATCATTCTATACAGCTTAAGTCAATATCGAGACGCGATTAATTATCTATTTAAAATCATATTTATCGTTTAACGGGAACATTTAAACGAACGGATTCCAGGTTAATCGATTATGTTTAAAAAATGGAACGATTAAAAATGTATGTGTTTTACACTCCCGCGACGATATATATATATATACATAAATATTTTTTTTAGCTTATCGATTTTTTAATGTTTATTTTAAGGTTTAGGTTTTTTTTTATTTAAAAACTATTATTCGCCTTTATTAAATCATAAAAAATTCGATATTTTGCGTACAATTTAAAAAAAGTTTCCTTTTGTTTATAGAATATTGATTTGTGATGAAAAAACATCGAAAGTTTCAAAGTTAATTGACGTCGAATCTTTTTCTTTTTTTATATTAAAGTTAAACATAAGAGTGATTTTTCGAGATTGGCGAAACAAATTTTCACGAGTCCGTGGTCTACGTGGTCATTATGACCAATAATTACGACGAGATGTAACTACGATTAAAATCTAGGAGCCCCTCCCTTATCCATCCAATATGGATCAGCAACTGATCAAATGTAATTTCGATACGACGGGGTTAAATGGAAACCTAATGAGTAACGTCAGTAACGCGATACAACGTTCGGAGTATCCACGATTTCGATCTACCACGAAACTTGTAGACGTACATTGTACAAACGGAGGCGATTATCCTGAACGCGATCGCGGCGCGGTTAACGCCAACTGTCAACCAATCGAGTGTCCCATTCTCGTTTTACCAGAAATTTAGAACCGATGGTCTCATATTTTCTACGACAGTTCATCGATAGTTAGTTAGGGACGCCGAGGGTATAATAATAAGCGTATTAACGGTCGTGTCACTTAATTTCGTATTTGATTCTAATCGACGTTACCGTTTTTATTTTACCGTATATCTGTTATTAGATTTGGGACGAAGCGCCAGTTGTAGCGTTCTATTTCGTCCGAGGACACTTTTTCGTGGTAAAAAGGGTGTGTGCTGTCCCGATGAACTCGACACGCGTTAGGTTTTGGCACAAATTTTATCCAGTCGGTATTTTATTTGACACGTTCTTAACGAATTTCCCGGCAGTTTCCTAGAGCGCAATCGAAAGCGGTTCAATGTTTGCGAAAATAAAATCTCCGTAATATTGTCGACATATTCATTTTGCGGACGTCTTTGTTGTATTTTCGACGAGCCCTCGACCATTTAATACGAACGCGGACAATATTCTAACAAGATCTGTCGTATGAATTAGTTTCGACGAACTTTTAGCGTCGCGCAGAATCCAACGGTTTAACGTTATTTATTCAAATTTAAACTAAAATCTCTGTCCGAGTTATATTGTTACATTTAGCACAATATTCACAACATTTGCGGCTCGTTACAATTTTTTTTAACGAATATTACGCGTAAAATTAAACCCAAACCACGCGCTGAATAAACGAACGTAGTGTTCGTGTATATATATATATATATAATGGTGACAAAATAATTTGATGTACAGTGATTTAAGTTTAACTTTATTCTAATTCGGTGTCGTTAAAAACGCGCATTTTAACGAAATATATGTTATACGTATTGTAGTTTATGTTACGGTTCTTTTTTTGGTAATTGTAACGACTTTGAACACTCAAAGCGAATTAGATTTAATCTAGTTAGTTAAGAGTTTGGAAGTGACTATTACGGTAATTGTTGTTTCGTTGTTTCAGTCGGTAGTTTCGATGTGTCCGTTTACTAATGTCGAATTGTATTATAATGCCATTATATAGGCGTTGTCGTTTTTTTTTTTTTTTTTGTAAAAATTCCGCTACGGTAAATTGTCGTGTTATACACGCGTCCCGGGCGTTTGAAATATATTACGAAGCGCGGCGAATTTCGGGAAACGAAATAGACCGCGAAAATTTACGTAAACGGGGGTCGTGATGGGTGATACGGCCGGTGCACGCTCGGCGTATGTCGTTCACGTATGGGTCATTACGTTATTTCATTTTTGGCGCGTATTTGCGAGTTTTTTTTTTTCGAAATCCTATATCAATTAATAACGGCCGGTAATTGCGCCAATAAAACAGTTTTTTTTTCTCGCGTTATAAGCTCGAGTTGTCTCCCCCCCTCTCGGAAGAATAGAACGTTAAATAACGTTTACTTTTGCGCGTAGTAACGGGCGCGAATAGAAAATGAAATTGTAAGGCACGGGCGCTCGACAGCCGATATTTCGTCAAATTTATATTCGAATTTTAATGGCAATTGAACGCGTTTGAGTCGCGAGAAAAAGAAACGTCGTCGTATTCCGGCGAATATTTCGCGTCGAAATCCGTCCGTTGGAATCGTACGACAATACGAATAATTTCGATATCGGTCGAGTACGTCATTTGTAAACTGTTAAATCTCTCTCGTGACTTGCGTAAGCCATGCATTCAACCTTCGCGCGTAACCGACAGAACTTGACCGAGCGTTCATCGGCCGCGTCGTAGTTATTTCGAATAATTTACAAGTACAGTACAAAAAATATACTAGTTACTTTAATTACGTTATTAAATTCGATGAAACCGCGTGCGCCTTACACAATTGGCTGCAGACAAGTTGTGATTCGAATTATTTTTCTCTTGGACTTATTGATAATGAAGACTTGGAACACTATACTTTTACACTTGGTTCATGGAAAGAAGAATCTTAAAGTAATGGACTTATCCAGTTGCACCCATTACCTCCAAGGTTTCCTGATCGCAATGCAAGAGAACTTAGAAATTATTACTGTAATTATTTCAATGGAATTGGAGCAGTGCCACGGCAAAATGAAATAATTCGTTAGTATTATGAATACCACAAGTAAAACGATTTCAATCAATTAACTATGTAAAAAAAAATAAAATAAATTGTTTATCTATTATTTAATTTTTTACTTCATTTTTATTGCACTTCAACTCGTTATATAAATAAAAATAAAAAATAAACTTAAAATCATAACAAACTCATTACATAAATAAAAATTAAAAAACAAACTTAAATGAAAAACACTTAAATACTTTTTAGAAAGAATCTGAGAATATACCGATGATAAATAAGAATCCCAATTATCCTCTTCGTGACTAGGTTGAGCTATTTTTGAATTTTCCCTCGTGCTCGGTTGCAGTTCAGTTAAATGTGATGTTGAGTAATTTCCGGTTGATATTGATGGTTATTGGTATGCAGAAGTACTAGCTTTACAATGGTTTCCCGATAAATCATGGTTCCTTTGCATTTCATATTCGATTCTTTCATTAGACACAAAGTTTTGTATTTGCATTTGGAGTTTAAGTGCTCTCAAAGTCTCTATGTTGTTTAGCTGTTTGGCCAAACTTTGGCACCAAATGTCAAATTCTGTTTCTGAAGATAAATTTTTTTGAATGCTATCTAACTTATTAATGGCTTCTCCGATATATGATGGTGGAGCACATTGATTCTGCAGTCGCCTCTTTTTTGATTGAGCTGTCTGATTTGATTTTAATGTAAGTTTGAATGTTTCACCAGACTGCTTTTCGTTTGACAAATTTACTTCAACTTGATTATTTAAAACACAACTGTCTTTGTCTTCTAGTTGCTTTAATGTATTGTCACATTGAACTGGTGCACTACAAAGATTAGATACGGTTTCATGGATTTTGTTTCAGAAATGAATGGACAATCGTAAACCACGGTACCTTAGACTGATAAATATCAATTGAAGATGCTCCTGATTTTTTAGAGTTATTTATTTTTTTTAATTCTTGATAATAAGTTGATCTAATATTTTTAATCTTCTGGGCTACTTCGCGAATACCAAAACCATCGATATTCATTTCATCGCATATTTTTTTTAAGGCTCCATCTCTTGCATCTCTGTCTTTGTACATTTAAGAATTTATTTTCCACAAACATTCCGCGTCGCGATACAATTCAACAAATTGAATTGTTTGTTTTGTATTCATTTTGTACACTGACATTTTTTACGCTGACGTAAGAAATTTTATTAATTATTATTGTATAAAAATAAAATGTATTAATTTATTTAATTAATAAATTATAGTAAATTATTTCACTCGTACAAAAATCGAAACAAATACGTGCACATACACTAGAAACTTCACATTTGGTGAGAGTTTCACTCCAACATGCCGGAGTAATCACGACCGATCTATTTTTGGTCGTTGACGACTCTCACTACCACGACTACCAGTTCACACCAGGTAGTGATCACGACTAATTCTCCTAATAGTAGTATTCTCGCCCAGTTTACCGCTCCGTGTGTAAATTATTTTATTCTAATAGAGTTGGATTATTAATAACACCCACGTAGTTCTAGTTCACGGGTAAAACTCATATTTTCAATTATAATATTTAGGTTCCGAACGAAAAGAAAATGTATTGTTTTTTACGATAATATGTTTTTCTCATTTTGTACGCGGGTACAATTTTTTGTGCAGAATGTTCGACGTACTTTTACGTTTTGGTTGTAAATTGTAAATAGTCGGTGTATTTTCTTAACGTGTTTATCGGTTTTCCTGTAGTTTTCTTAAACGTAATAGAAAATAACTGGATAGTTTCAAGAAAACGTATTAAAACGTACATATTTATTTCGGGCACAACTCAAAATTTAATACCATAGCTGACATATATATATATATATATATATAATATTTAATCCGTATTTATTATATTCGTCATTAATTACAATAAGCAGCTAGTGTCGTTCAGAGGTTTCTTTTGAATACAACGAATAATCATCGCAAATTCGTAATAATTATACAACTCGGGAATTGTCTAAAATAAAACTCGTCTAATTAACTCACTCCAGCCAATATTTATAGTTCTTACTACTCGCTATTTATTTTTAGAATCTAGAGCGAGTGCGGGTAATAAATAATACTTTTACGCTTATACGAAATTCGGACGTTTGTTGTTCGACGAATCATTTCTATTTTGTTCTTTAGTTACTATTTATCGCCGATAATAAATAATTTATTTTATTTTTAATTCCGTATGTAGGAAGAGCGATGTAATTTCAAAATATATACGATATTACGGAATATTAAATTCATTTTGTCGTATTATACGTAAGCGTTCGAAATTCCGTAGAATATTGGCGCGAACATTTTCCGAGTGTACAATAATTTACTTATCTGTCCATTTATTTTAATCGAATTAAGTGTTTGTTGTTCAAATTCGATTATATAAATAAAGTATAAAAAAAATATTGACCGAGAAAATGTGTGTGTAGTGCGTTAAACCAGACACCCTGTTATTAAAAAAAGTGAAAAAAAACCGCACCGTCGTGTATTTTATCGGCGGAGTTAAAAGGATTTTATTATTAAATTATTCGCTAAAACGCTAAGAAATAAAAATAATAATTTTTCAGTTGACTTTTAAAGTCAATTTTTCGATAGGATAAAATCGATTTGATAGTATAGAAACTTCGTTAAATTTAAATCGACGAATAGACCGACGTAAATGTTTATTGGATTATCGAATTAGTTTGGAAATGACGGCAGATATTTCCTCGAAATTATTCGAAAATTAACCGACAATTGTACGTCATCGTTTCAAGTTATGCTGACGATTTCCTATAATATATACGTATACGACTAAGCAAATATTACAAAACAAATGAATTTGGAAAAAATTGCTTATTCTCGAAAACTTATATAATATTATACGCTCTCGAATAGGCGCTAATAGCGTTCGACATTTTTATGGGTTAGTGCCGCAATGTTTTACGAGACAAATAAAAACGTCGAATTTGTGGACCGTTATAAAGAACGTTTAATGCGGAGGGGCTAATCTCTTCACCGAAATTCGCCCTAATAAATGGAGGAAATTATGGTTCGTATCTATACGGACCGCCACGGAAATACTAAATTCGCGTTTGACAACAACACTACTATCGTTAACCGTTTTTCGAAATAATTGATTTTCGATCGTTTTTATAATATCGTCCCGTCCGAGGTTGTCGTCGTCATCGTCGTTGGACGTCGCGAAATCGCTCTTAAGCGTCTACGGACTGTTGCGACGACGTAACGATCGCCGGGTTCGGCTCGTGGTGGTCGGAAATGGCAACACCACACATATCAATCATCCGACCAAGAAAATGGCTTTTGATTTAATAAAACTGTGGCGCTAACGAGCGAACGTCACTGTATATATATATATATATATACACGTGTCGGAGTAAAAACACATCCGCGCCACCAACGATGATGACGACGACGACTTAGTTATTATTCTTTGTTTGTCGTCTCTTCTGTAAAACGTGTAAGTAATACGCTCCCGTCCGTCACTTTCGATCGAATTCTTTTTTCTTTCTAGTGTTTTTTGTTGTTCTCTCTCTCTCTCTCTCTCTCTCTCTCTCTCTCTCTCTCTCATCAATCACTAATCACCGGGGTCGAGGCGGCGGACATTTTTTTTCGTAATTTACCTTAACTGTCCTGTTCTCGCCACGTATTGTGCTCTTACACACGCCGCGATTGCGTGTGATGAACGATGAACGCGCGCGGAAACATTTCACGCGTGACGTCGCTTCACGATGAGCAAACACTAAATCGTGTAACAACTCAATTTAAAAAAAAGGATTTAGTTATAAATACGTGTATATACAGCTTGCGTTTGTTTGAAAACGCACGTTAAAAAACATTCGCAAACTAGCAGTCTTGTAAAAAATATTTTTAACTTGACATATATTTTCTTTTTGTTTGATAATTAATGTCAATTTCGTTATTTTTTTATATTGACGGTATTTGATTTTCGACTTCCGGAAAATAATGAAGGTCCGATTCAATACATACCTATATATATATATATATATCTATATATATATATATATATATATATATATATATATATATATATACATATATATATATCTATTTTTAG